>JAUPFR010000135.1:0-157412 GCA_036925125.1 Oreortyx pictus | reverse complement strand
AGGAAGGCAAAAGATGTAGGCTTGGCACAGAAGTTATCAAGTGCTGGATAGGATAGCATAGGATAGTACTAATAGAGAACAACACAAAACAGGAGGAGATCTACCAGAGCATCATGTCTCCTGTGGACAGCTGTGACACTGAACGATGGCCGTAGTAGGTGCATTCTTGCAGCAAATGACAGCCTTCTGCATCGTGTAACAGTTAAAGGACTTGTTCCTCTTTCTATCTCTTCCTTTCTAGTTCATATTTCAACAAAGCCTCTCATATCGTGCAAGGTTTAGGGAGGAGATGCTCAGCTCTGTCCTACACTGCAGTGCTGGATGACTGCCAATTGTCTTCACATCGTCTTGCTGGGAAATATAACCAATTAATAATACTGGTTCTCATTCACAATTATTTTCCATCTTAAAAGAGGACAATTCATTTCCTTTTTCTTTTATTCGGATACTAAGTCGTTTCTATGGAATGATGGCTCAGACCAAAGAAACATATCTGTTCAGAAAAATACAAGTTTAACTGAGTAGTAATGCATGATCCTTTTTTCTTGTTCAATAGAAGGAAAATGCTCAGACAAAAGCTTATACAATTTTCTAACTTTGAATAAATTACTTTTGGTATGGCATAATAAGTGTATTATGCAAGTAGAAGTTATTATGATCCTGTATAACGGTCCTTATCCATTTTAGTTAATCCTCACTAAGACATTTGATTAGATTTGCATTTCCTTATTTTACTTTGTTAAAAGCAGATTCAACCATGATGGGTATTTTTTTTAAAAGCAGGATGGCAATAAAGGACTGACATTATCCACACATAGAACCTGCTATAGTCATTTCCAATACTGCAAACAGGTTTTGAGAAGATCTGTTGGAAACATTTACGAATGAATAAATACATCCAGGCATTTTGTTTCAGACGCAAGCCACCACATAAAAATGGACTATGGTATTTCACAAGATGAAAATAGCACAGAAGATTTTGACCTTGCAGAGGACATACAGAATCATTCTGGGATTTCCAGGTCAGCTGCAACTGGACTCCCTCTCAGAGACTCAAGATGATACAATCTCTATCTTTGTAACTTTTACCTACATCTGCAACACAAAAAATAAAAATAAAAATAAAAATACAATATAAAACAATATAAAAAAACAAAGCTGACCTATCAGCTTTCTCCTCAGTCACACCATTTGAATAGGTTCTGCATTTTCTAACATTTGATTCTAAATGGAATTGCTGTTCTGCTTCTAGGCCTGCCATATATTTTACAAGTGGTTGCTATCTATTTATCTTTTTGTACAGCATGTTTGTACAGCAATGCTGTGAGACTCAGAGTCTGTGTATGTATGTGCACCAACACATTCGTAAGTTATGTTGGTATCCAACAAATTCTTCTGCCGACTCTCTGAAAGGACCGTGCTTTGCTCTAAGTATGGGCAGTCACTTCTTGAGGATCACTGGTCATAAAACACCCAGTGTTCTTCATCTGCTTTCTCATGAAGTTTATCTTGCTCCACAGCTTCTGCCCTGAATAGTTTTTCTTTGTATTGCCACATTCACCAAGGACACAATACTTGGTGAAGTAGCATGGAAAACTTCAATGTTTCAAGCATCTTGCTTAAAGAAAAAAATTGTATCAACAAATGCAAGTCATTAAGAGAGAAACCTGCAGGCACCATGGCTTGTTCTTAGGCCAGCTGATGCTCTGGAATTATTGAGTAGCTACTCCTGTCACAGAGGGAAAAGTGACATTGTCTAAGGTCAGAGACAGGGATAGTAAATGGTAAAATTGGGATCTGTACTACCGCTCAGTATTCTTGTTGATTCTATTCATCATTCATTCCTTAATTTTATACACTGATATGACTGCTTCCATAAATTATCACATTTTATGGTATTATTGCTAGTAAAATAAACTTTGATAGCATCTTTAAAAGATGTCAAGGATATGAAAATGAGTTTGTATTTGCAGAATACTGGCAAGTTACAGTATTTTCAATATATTACAGTCAAAGGGGGAAAAAAAAGGTGTTTAAATAAAGGTGACACAGTGAAGGCTATTCTGGCCACATATACCCACAGACACATGCAAAAATGACCTTGAAATGTGTCCCATCTGCCAGGTCTTTCCATCTGACTGAAGCAGGGAGTTGCTTTGCAGCCAACCCGTGCTAAATAGAATGAATTCAACAAAAATGTGGCAGGCAGCTTCTTGTCAGTCTAACTAATTAAAAAAAAGCAAACAGATGGACAAGCAATGACTCTTATTCAACAGGATTTTGGGAACTTGAAGTGAGAAGGCACTGTCACAGTTTTCCTTAAGATGTAAAAAGCAACATCCTTACAGATTTGCTTCCAGGTTCTAGATCTTAGGGCTTAATCCTGTGTTTCTGACCACAAACATGCACGCATTCCTATTGCTCTCATACTGAACTTGCAGTGCAGGAGTATGGATCTGAGTGTTTCTTGGAGAAACGAGTGAGGAAAAGGGTAAGAGAAACACGATATCACAGAATTGGTTTGATTGTGCTGTTACATTAATCTCTGTGAATACTCTTTTGATGCATTCAGATTTTGTGCTTGGTGAATTATTACCACACGCAGTGGGTTGGAGGGCTGTGAAAGTAGGGGAGGGCAAAATATGTGAGGAGCAGTTGAGATCCCTTGGTTTGTTTTTCTCAGAGAAGAGGAGGTTGAGGGGTGGTGGCCTCCATCTCCTCATGATGGGTGTGGGTCTTCATGGAGGCATGCAGCTCCTCAAAAGTGTGTATGAGCAGCACTGAGCACTGCTCCCTGGTGACTGGGTCTGAGAGAATGGCATGGAGATGTGCCAGGGGTGGGTTGAAGGGTGTGAGGAAAAGGCACTGCCCCAGAGGGCAGTGGGCATCAGACAGGCTGCCCAGGGAGAAGGTTTGGACAATTCCTCAGGCATAGGGTTTGAATTTGGAGTGACCCTGTGTGAAACTGGACTTGATGAGGGTCCCTTCCAACGTGGGACGCTCTCTAATTGTCTGTTTCTTCCCCAGAACAGTGAGACTGAAGAAAGCAACTGAAAGAGGATGAGAAGACACAATTCTTGCAAAAGGCTCTGGGATGAGAATAATTTAGGTAGAATTGGAAAAAATGCAACTGGATCTTTCATATGATGTTAAGGCTGAAAGGAGAGGGAAGAAAAAAGAGACGTTCTATATTGCTTCCTGATATTCTGAACCTGGAGGCAATGACTGCTTTGTTTGTAGTAGTTAAGGGGAACTGAACTGGGAAGGTAATAGTTGAGTATTAATGACAGACGATAAAACTTGGTTACTAATTTTTAAAGGGGGATGAGCCTTTATCACACTGGTATGACAAGTATCAGACAGAACTATTGGTAGAAAAATTCTGCATAAAAATAATGCCAGCCCATAACTGAAAACATTGAAATGTGTGCATTGCAATTGATTTTTCATTATTCTCTCCACAAGCATAAATAAACCATCTCATTTTAACCTTTTGCATCTCTGTAAAAGACTATGCAGTTTAAGACATCATTTCTGCAAAGACTCAAAGACATGTTTAAATCCATATACAAGATAATGTTTCCAGGGCTTTATTTAGTGTACAGCAGTAAGCACGTATAAGACTTTCCTAGGCAGAATAACTAGCAATCCCAGGAACTCAAGAATTGATGAGATGAACTGACAAAGTCATGAGATTTGGCCTGAAAGTTGTTTAATTTTCTGTGTGAGCCTCCAAAATTTTGTTTTTTGACTTTGTGCATACGAGCCAACTTGCAACAGTTTCTAGCATACAAGGCCAGCTTTCTGGTCTCTTTGGGAGCCCTCACTAGAAGAACCAGCTGGGACTAAATCACAAAAAACCTGCCAGATGGTGTAGCCACCTTTCTCCCTCCAACCAAAATACCCAATGAGAAATAATTATGTGCTTCTCTAACACAGTATCTGCCAGCCTTTTAATATTGCAGCAGCTCACTCTGTATCCCTCTTCCCTCCACACTATCAATTTGAGTCTTCATCATTCACTATATCAATTCATTTCCCACTCTTCACCTTAACACATTCACAGTTTCACTATCAAAAATAACTTGTGTACTCCAGGAGCTGGAGGACCAGAAAAACATGAGATACACTGTGTATTTCAACATATCATTCCTTTTCTGTGGCAATAATGCCACCTACTCTTTCTGCCTAGCTCATCCCAAACACTCCTAGCAGTCCTAGATGGGAAGAAGTGCCACTGATCTAATTTAACACCTACAGTTGCTTTGCTTTGCTCTAGGAAGTCATTACTCCTAGTTAGTATATCCAGGACAGAGCAATTTCCTCAGCAATTTTGACACTAAATACGGTCGTGATATTGACAGAATACTGCTAAATGGGAAACATCTATAACTACATCTGTGGGAATATTTTCCTTATTTTGTTTTCGTGCTCCTATCCTTAACAGTTTTCCCTCCTAACTGATATAACAACTGCAGTAGTTAATCCAAAATATTCCAAAATCATGAATTGCTCTCCAGAGAATATCAATGAGCCACTGAAAGTCTGCACTGAGGTCATATTTTTAAATATTCCTTTTATGCATAACTAAAAGCTCAGGACTTTCTGAAGGTGCAGTGTCCACAAAATTCATAAAACAAAGCAAAATTTTCATCAAAATCATGACAGTTATATTAAAACTCTTTGCAAGTCTTAATTTAAACAGATCAATGGTTTTCAGCATCAGTTCACAGCCTACAGTAGGGTCTGTAGGTAAGTTCTAAGACATTTGGAGAAAAAAAAAAACAAAACCCAAAATAAATGAACAAGTGAAAACAAGTATAATGCAAATAGGCAGCTTCTTTTAGGGAAGAATTTTCCCAAGTGAAGATTTTAATGATTCACATATTAAAAAATGTTAAAAATCTGTAGAATAGGTTATTTCCTTGTTTACAGTCCAACTGGATATATTTTATTCCTTTTAAAAAGCAACAACACAAATCCCAGCAACCAAATTTCAGGGAAAAGCTGAAACCCAGATGTCCTGGTCCTGATCCCAATTATCTCAGTGTTAAAATGAGGAATAACTTCATGAATGCAAATGCAGTTCAAATCACCATCAGCTCTTGAAAAGTATCATCTGTGGGAACAGAGTACAACAGAATCAATATCTACAAACTTTGGAATTTTACCAGTGTTATCATTAGCAAAACCAAACTGTGAAATTCTCAGCCTGCTCCTTCTAAAGCAAAACTCTTCTAGGCTTTTATAGGACTTCAGAGTTAAGTTTGAGCAGAAATGTTTGACTCGTCCTTGGTGTCTCACCAAAGTCCATGCACAGCCCTATCAATGGGATTTTCAGGTTGATAACTTTTGTATGATTCTCTCTGTGGGTAATACCTCCTCCATAGGTTCCTGGATCAGATTCAGAATGTGTCTTTTCTCTAAAAGTCCACAAAAATACGAAAGTCTAAAAGGATCCATGAATTGGTGACCCACTCCTCTGCAACAGAGATGCCTTCTGTCTTTAGGAAGTGATGAATACGTGGGGGATTAACACAACTCTAGGACTACAGCAGATCTTGTTATCTCCATTTCATATATGACCACACTTTGTGCAGTCCTATACTGAAAGCTGCATGTATATTATGCAATTTTTTTTTTAAATAAAACCAAAAAGAATAGAAAAATCCATATCCTGACAAAATAAAACTGTCTCCTGCACATCAAATGCTTCCACTTCGTGAGGGGTGTGGTGGTATTGGAAAAAGTGACAGGGAGAACAGATCTTGATGTGACAGATGTTAGTCATACTGTTTAATGCTCTCCTGGAAAACACTCTGATTGTGCAGTGACAAAGTCTGGGTATGAAGCAGAGCAGAACATAATTCTTTCTTTTTCTGTCGTGTTTTGGAGCTTACATCTTCTGCTCTCTCCTTCTCTTGAATGGTGATCATTTTTCTCTCTCATTTCTCTGATATTCACACTTATCAATTTCATTTGTTCTCTCATCTGGGTGTGCAGGACTAGGGAAGTGATCCCTGGTGGCCTAAATCATACATATACACTTTAGTTTGTGTATATGAAAACCCTAAAACCTCACAGCTCCCACTGGATTGTAACATCAACCAAACAATAATACGATCTCACCTGTTCTTTCCATTCGTCCTACTCTTCTTCATGTTTCAGATTGATGTTATTAATTACTTCTGTATTTATTCAGCACAGTCAAGGCACTCAGCTTAACAAGACACAAATGTAATAACAATCACTAATCCCTAAAACAGCTTATGTTAGTAAAAACAAGGATTACATGTTACTCCAACTCTGTTGCCTTATGACAGCAGTTCTGTCTCTTGCCATGTTTTGAATAATTAGTAAAGGTGCTATTTGCAACATTAATTGTGTCATTACATGGTATAGCAAAGACTTTTTGGCTATTGCTGCACATTGGGTTGACTATGTTATCATTCTGGAAAAAATAACTCCCTCCATCAGACAAAGCCATTTTTATTATAGTTGAAATTTTAACCAAGTGATTTGAATTTATTTCACTCTGCATTTGCTTCATGAAGGATTTGCTGTAAGGCAATACTTTTTGTTCTTCAATTTTTTTCAGTCCTATGCTCTGTTCCTATTTATATTAGTGGTTTTCACCATTACATCTGCAAAGTACTTTACACCAAAGAAAGAGTTATTAGTGATGCTTCATGGATGGGGAAAGGTTGTAAAATGAATAAAACTTTGGGTTATTAGATTACGTGATATTGAAGAAGTAGCAGCTACGGAAATTTATCAGGTAATAATAAATAATATTATGCTGTGACTGTTTTTGAACAAACTGATGTGTCAGCTTATTCTCAAGAGAATTTTTAATTACGAGGCAATTAGAGTAATGATCACACTCAGTATTAACTACACTGAAAGGAAGTATCTAGACATTACAAGGCTTTATGTAAAAATTAAGATTTTGCTGGCAAAAAAAACCAACAACAACCAAACAAAAACATTAACTATCCTAACACAAATTGAACAGGATGATTTGAGATTGTACAGAGAGATGGTACTTCATGCCCTAAGTGTCATATATAGATAGCAGTTCTTTCTGGATTTTTTCTTTCTTTCTTTCTTTCTTTCTTTCTTTCTTTCTTTCTTTCTTTCTTTCTTTCTTTCTTTCTTTCTTTCTTTCTTTCTTTCTTTCTTTCTTTCTTTCTTTCTTTCTTTCTTTCTTTCTTTCTTTCTTTCTTTCTTTCTTTCTTTCTTTCTTTCTTTCTCTTTCTTTCTTTCTTTCTTTCTTTCTTTCTTTCTTTCTTTCTTTCTTTCTTTCTTTCTTTCTTTCTTTCTTTCTCTTTCTTTCTTTCTTTCTTTCTTTCTTTCTTTCTTTCTTTCCTTCTTTCTTTCTTTCTTTCTTTCCTTCTTTCTTTCTTTCTTTCTTTCCTTCTTTCTTTCTTTCTTTCTTTCTTTCTTTCTTTCTTTCTTTCTTTCTTTCTTTCTTTCTTTCTTTCTTTCTTTCTTTCTTTCTTTCTTTCTTTCTTTCTTTCTTCTGTTTGGTTTTATATTACTTTATGTTATGTTATTTTAATCTTTTTTTTTTAGAGCTCTTCAGATGCAATGACTTTCATTTAGAAAACAAAAGATGGACATGGCCATACCAAAGGACCATCCTGAAAAAAACCTACATCATAACTGAAGTCTAGCCAATCCATTACATGAACATTAATTTATGCCTTAAAACAACTCTGTGCATTCCAGCCTTCCATCTAAACTCTGAACCAGCTGACAGTTGAATGTATCCATGAACAACTGAAAGAAAGGCAGATTCAACAATGACTGAACAAAAATGAGAGGTGCCAACGTGGTAAATCTAACATGACATTTAAAAACATCCCTCTTTCTTGCTCACTTCTGCAGGATTTCTCCCGGTCTCTTCTGCCTTTTATTTATTCAACCAGAAAAGATCTTTTTTTTCAGGTCAAGGGCCGCATTTTATCCTCATTGTCTAACAAAAGTGAGACCTAATTCTAGGCATTTTTCTAGTATAAAGGCTGTGATCAACATTGTCAATATTAAGAAGCATTCACTTTCAGAGGGAAGCTCTGGCAGGCAGCAAAGCTGCTCCGTTATCTGTACTCTTGATTAAACTGTCAGCAACTCTCTGCAGATGCATGTTCACGCAAGCACGGTACTTGAGAAACAACGTAGGAGGAAAATTTGGAGGCCCAAGCAGTGGGACTGTATTTTGGCACAAAAGACAAATCCCTGGCACCAGTGCAATTCCTGAGTGTCTCCTATTAGCCAGCACAGACCAGCAGAAGACAAACCAGCGCCAACCCAGAGACACATCCATGCACACACTGTTATCTCACTGCTGCATCACACTTGGTGTCTGCATGGCACAAATCTCCCAGTGTCACATAACCACACTGGTTCGTCTACATCTGGCTTGGGGCTACATTAAGATACATCCTGCAGTCTTATCACCTAGCAGCTAAATGAAGGGGACAGAGCTCAAGATGAAGAATCGAGAATAAGATACCTCAGACTGCTCATCAGAAGAAAAAGCTGAGGCAGGCATCACCTGCAGCATGCTCTACTGAAAGCAAGAGTTACTGCAGAAGGTTAAACTGTGTGAGGAAACAAAGACAAGAGACATGTGGGGTCGCTCCAGAAATTCTGACTAAATCCTGCTCAGCACACAGTGATTGAGAGCAGAAAGGCAAATCAGTCTCCAGCCCTGGGTTAAAAAATATAAATAAATAGTTGCAGGAGCGAAGGAGAAGCAGTTCTGCTGATAAAGAGAATCAACATCAGGCAGAATAACATTATGAATACCAAGGGTTAAATTAAATTCTTCTTTGCTTTAGTGGCTGAGTTTAGAGGGCAAAGGGAGTTCCTGAGCCTTTCTTTTGTTGTTCTTTCTGTAGTGAAAAAAAAAAAAAAGAGCGAAAAAGTGAGAGAGACTTCTTGCTCAGGATTAATTATTGAGTGTTGTAGGGCTTTATAATATATTTATATACTCCCTAGAGCCTGCTGTGCTCTCTCTCCCCCTCCTTCTGTTTTACTGTGTTGTCTCTATCCCAGCACTTTTTGCTCAAATGCCTCATGAGACTACCTGGTATCAACAGAGATGCAAGCACTGGGGGAAATGCTGGCATGCCGTGCAGCTCCCACTAGCAATGCTCCAGCAAAGGGCTTCCTGAGCACCTCCTTCAAACCAGGAGTCCAACACCAGGGCTGCAGAGGCTTTTAATTGCACTGAAGTCTAATATTTAAACTTGCATTTCATCTAGAAACATGTTTTACTCCTTTCATTATGAACCGCCGTAGAATTTGATTTCCTTGTGCTTCCTTAACAAGCAATTTGTTTTTCCTTTTAATCTTTTCCCTCCCTTTGATTATACTGTAAGAAGCAAAACCAGGTTATAATGTATTTAAGGTGGCAGGAGTAATTTTATAATTATCTGCCACAGGAGAATTTTAATAGATGGCTGTGCTGTTGCTGATCAACTCAGATGACCTGAAGGATGTCACAGAGTCGAGGGACAAATACTGAGAGTGGAGAGTGGAGAATGAAAAGTCTGAGCTTCCCATGGCCAGGACTGGGGACACAAACTCCAGTGTTTGACACTGTTAATGAATACTTTGGTGGTACACTGCCTTGCCAAAGCCCTAAGCAAACATTAATTAACACATTCATTCACAGCCCTCCACTTGCAGAGATGTGGAAAGAGGTGAAGAAGGTGAAATCTTGGTCTTGTTGACCTCAATAATGGTTAGGTCAAGCTAGCCAGAGCTTTAGCCCGAAGTGGTTTTCTGTAGACTGCACAGAAAATACAGCTCATCCCAGAAGTATTGCTATGGTTTCCCACCGTTGTTAGACTGGTGATAGTGAGTGCCTTGGTTTAAGTGGCTGCTTTGTCAAGTAGAACACTAGAGGTGTTTCTATATAAATCTTCTACAATTTTAGTTTACCCCTGAAACCTTTGAGAATAAGAAAAATGTTTTTTAATGGAAACAAAGCCAACTTTGTTTCCTTGTTCTATGCTTGGTGTTTCCTACAGCAGATATTGTATCTGGACTTTTTGACTCTTAGTAACATGAAAACAGCAAATAAATATCTGAGACATTGGCTACAGGCAAAAACTAGGAACATTTCTCACTGTTAAAAAGTACCCTAAATAACACTGTATAAAATTAAGATATGTAGAATTCACATCACTTATATGTCAAATCAGAAGTAAACCTATACATTGGCTATTGTGTAACCTATATACACTTCAACACAGGTTGTAGCAAACACTGTGTGGATTTTTTGCAATTTATTGAATAAATGGCATGAATTTAAAAATTACATGATCAAGCAGTTATACAAGGGATAATATTGACCTTCCAAATAAGCGCAGTTTACAAGTTATTTAACTTTTGTATGCAGGTAGGGAAGCTATTGTAATTCTGTTATCTTAGGAATATAGGTCTGGTAGTGAAGGAGGACTATTTACCCAAATGCAAACATTTGTGACGTGCAGATGTCTTTATCTGAGCTAGCTAGCCTGGGGTTCTTTTGTATTTCTCAGGCTTCACGGAAAGGAAATATGCCTCCTGAAAGAGAAACCTTTTGTCTTAAAACACGCCTTTGAAAAAACTTAGATGTATCTTATCTCATATTTCTCTACTCATTCTGGAAGAAATCCAGTCAACCAGCTTAAATATAATCACCAAAACAGTAGATATCTAAAATGAGGGGAAGCAAACCTTATCCCTGTTAACTTCTGATACTTCCTCAGCAGCATCTCAAAACAAGTATCCCCCAATTTTCAAAACACTTATCACTGAAATAATCTAATTCAAGCTGGACACTGTAGAGAGAGATAACTACTTGCAGACATCTACTCAGACCACCTGAGATACCATCCTGTGGAGTTACATTTCTTTCTCTGTCTCCTCTGTCTAGCTAAGATACTTAAATGTCATGTGGCTACGAACAGGGAAAAAAAAAACTCCCTGAGGCTGAAAGTCTTCCTATAGTTCAGTGAACCAGTGGCTGATTTCAGTTTAATTACATCTAGCAATGTTTTGAGGAGCATGGAACGGTTTGCCCCTGCCTGTCTTAAAAAGTATGTATCACAACAAAAGATAAAATCTTGATCACTTGATCTTTAAAAGTAAGACAGCATTATTTGAGGTCACATTTTGAAAACACCAATGAACTTGTATGGATCAGTATTCAGGAGTCAGACTTGGAACCAAAGCTATTTTCAGAACTCCCCTCTGGTCCTGGTAAAACACAGTAGTACTTGTAAGGCGTTTTGGTCTTGGTGCTCAGAATAATTAATTGTTTTAAAAATGCAGTTCCTAGTATCAAGTACAGTCTTTGGATACCTGGAATAACTCCAGGCACACTAAGAACTCTTTGGTTATATTTGTCACGTGTCAATATTTTAAAAGCATTTAATTTACAGGTGGCTGTAGCCTGACTTAATTAAAGATGTGATTCTTTCTAAATAGTT
Source organism: Oreortyx pictus (assembly GCA_036925125.1). NCBI lineage: Eukaryota > Metazoa > Chordata > Aves > Galliformes > Odontophoridae > Oreortyx > Oreortyx pictus. The sequence continues at coordinate 145,926 of JAUPFR010000135.1, read as the reverse complement.
TAAACAAGAACAAGCAGCAGGAGGAAATATTTTCACTTACTGTAAAATCAGCATTAAAAGTTTGGTATCCCCTGTGGGACCAAACCCATGAGATCAAGCAAGGGCAAATGGGGTAAAGTAGGACCATATACCAAAAACACTGCTAAGAAGACACAACTGTCTGTCGTAAACAACACAAATCCTCAAATTAATTTTGCAGACACTGCTTCAGAAGATTCCTTGCTGCCGTTGCACTTCCATCTCAGTCTGCTTTCACCTTCTGATAGCTGGATCTTCACACAAGAAAGAATTTAGCCCTCTGGTTTCTTAGTTTTACTAATCTCAGATACTTCTGTTCTGTTATCAGCATGAATCCACTGTAAACCAGAGAGATTCAGCTGTCTTTGTTTTGCTATAGATAAGTAAATAACTTTTTTTTTTTTGTCATCAAATCAACAGTGATTGGTCCCTATTCCAATTTTAATGTTTCTATTAACCAGTTGAGATCAGATTCAGACTCTTCAGGATCATGCAACAGAGTTATCAGTGAATATCATAACTCAGCTGTTATAACACAGACATTTAACGCTGCACATTTCAATAAGAAAGAAGTTTCCAGACTGGAGTAAATCTTTGACATGTAAGACTTAATATGCAGTATCATGAAGATTCTTTACTATTTCAAGTAATAACAAGCCTGTTGCCTTTTCAGTTTAAATTCCATCAGCCTGCATGTTTATTTTAGAGGACAAGGCTATATTCAGTGATAGGTCACAATGCTAATCCCTTTAAATATGTTCAATAAATGAGAAGCATGTATCCTATCTCTCTTTCTGATCCAACTTTCAAGATCAACGTAATGTCAGTATTTCATTCCCAATAATTGTTTTTTTAACCACTGAATTTTTCTAAGTAGACCTCCTGGATTGCTGCTTTGTTTTTGTGTTTGCTCAGTCTCCGTACAACACATAACCTTATTTAGTCAGGCACTTCTCTAGCTCCACTGTTAGCAGACTTAATGGAAATGACCCATTCTCCTTCCAATAATAATTCTAGAGTGTACCTATCTCATGGGAGTGTCAGCTCCTGACTCCACTTTTTTTCTTTCCTTTAGAATGTACTCTTTTTTTCCATCGAGTCTCTTCTGGTTTTGTGTTTCATTCAGTACACATTGACTGCTGAGACTGAAGTAAAAAAGTAATCAGTGTGAGAAGCATTAAAATCCAAATACTGCTAATAATGTATTTTCCTAGAAAGACTCAACAAATAACTGTGCCGTTTGTGTCAAACTGTGTCTGTTTGCTTCTAGTGGAATTTTCTCAACTTCTATCTTAAAAGTCTTACAGCGAATAAATCTCATGCAATGCCAGGCTGAGTTCAGCCTGTAATAACACAATGTCTAACTTTGAGCCAACGGAGGCTTGCATGAGCCAAAAAGAAAGCCTGATGGAAGATCTCAAATCCTGCTTCCTTTAAGCATGTCACTGCCGGCCTGAGCCAGCATGAGACAGAGCTGGTGCCAGAACTGCCTCCCTCACTTTAAGATGGAATCAATGAATCACAGAATCATAGAAGGGCTTGGGTTGGAAGGGTCCTTTAAGATCATCTAGTTCCAATCCCCTTGCTATAGGCAGGGACATCTCCCACTAGACCAGGTTGCTCACAGCCCCATCCAGCCTGGCCTTGAATGCTCTGGAGGTGAATGCTTCCAGGGAGGGGACATCCGAGTTATTTCTTTGACTGTGGATGATTGGGTGAATGAAGGTGATTTCCAGCTTCACCCTGATTCAGCATGTGGGAAACTTGGACCAAATAACCATCACAGCTTGCGGAAAGTTCAATTCATAGATCTTAGTCTATGTCAAAGTGCCCAGATCATATATAAGGCTACTAAAGGTGTGCTATATGGGCCTGATTAAGGTAAGATAACAGACAGGGAGACAGCGAGATTTGGATGGTGGGAGGTAAAGCAAGAAGGGTTTCATAGTTATTCAGTGACAAGAGTACATGGTAGGAGAAAGGAGCCCTTATCTCCAGTTCCTATTCTGTTTTTATGAGTCACATTTATGTATTTCTGGCAGTAAAATATATGTTAAATGGTCTTCTTATTACTGCAGGAGTGGCACAGTGCTGATATATCTAGAGAACTCTCCAATTTAATGCAGTTTCCTGCATCAAGTTTCCCTGTGTTACCCTCCTTTGTGCAATGCAAGCAGCTTGACATTTGATTTTATTCCTGGATTGTTCACAGGGATGTCACCACTAAAATCCAATGTAAGATAGGTATTAGGTGCCTGAATTCTTGTTGGGTGTAATCCTCTAGGATTCACCTCTGATTATCCAACATACTACAACACAGTGAAAGAGAAGTTGAGTGAATTGCCCAGTGTTTAACAAGGAGACTGCTGGAAAAAGAGCACTGGATTTAGTGCTTGCTGTCATTTCCATGAGCAGACTACCAAACTCTACTGCTTTATGGAGCTGAAAGTGACACGACAGTAAACTATGTGAGAGGCAAAAAGGGCAAGCTGGGAAAACTCAGAGAGAACAAAAACTGGAGTTTTGTTGTAATTTTTTTTTCAAGAATGAAAATTATTGTAAAAAAAATACTCCTACTCTGTTACAAAATATTAATGATTTGATTTGATTTTCTTGGATATGTAAATATGGAGAAAAGATGAGCAAGATGTTGTAAATATAAGGACTAGATAAATATATTTAGATGCATTTCAACAGTTCGTGGGTACTTCTGAGCTAAATCTGGACCGGTGGCTTTGTCATCATTCCAAAATATACACAGTGAAAGTTCTTTTTTCAATCATAGTATTCAAAATGCTATTTTAATCAGGAACAGGTTACCCCATCCTTCAAAAGTGGAAACAGGATTGGAATTCAGTAAATTTTGTAGAGTCTTGGAACTTTTTATCCTTGTCAGCATTTTAAACTCATCAAGATGGTTGAATATATTTCTACACTGGAGCCCTGTGAGCAAGAGTGGCATAGCATTAAGGCTAATCATACATGTGCAGGGGGTCAGTTATCCCCTGTTGCCAGTGAAAAGCTTACATAAAGACCAAGGATAGAGTGTCAGCATAATAAATAACAAATGTCTCTTATCAGTTACCCCAATTTTTGAAATTACTTTTACCTTCACGAGTAACAGCTTTTTTAATGTCTTCCTTTTTGTACTGTTTTTCTCCATCCCTTCTTTAATACCTCTCCAATATTTTTATGCTTTAATTTTTCTTTATTATGCTATTTCCTGGTTTCTCACCTTGGCCTTTACCTTTGTCTTATAAACTGACCGGTAATTTTGTAGGAAATTATTACGTGGAAAAGTCTTAGACTCTAGTGCAGCATCTCAAAGAAAACATAGGTGAGAAACACGCACATCCCTAGATCATGGTTTTAGGCTGTTGACTCAATAAAATAAACACTGGATCAGTGGCTCTGTACATTTGGAAGCTTTCCTCCAAACTAAAGAATATACTTCAGATATAGATGTGAAAAAAAAATAAAAGGAAACATATAACCTTCCAAATCTGAATGTGCCATAAACACATGAAGCAGAATGGAATCAGCCCTCAGGAAGGATGTTTAACACCTCTGCTCTTCTTATCATCTTGTCTCTCCTCAATTCAGGCAAACTGCAAAAAGCTTGCTGCCAACCTCATAGGACTCTTATGCAACTGTGTTTATTTAAGCATTTTGCAGAACTGATCTTCACAACAGCTGGGTGCTGTAGACACACAACTATTCCTTGTTTTACAACTGGGAAATTGAGTCATGCTGAAACTAAATGGCTTGGCCAGAAGTCATTCAGTGAAAACAGTAGCAGAGCCAAGTGGTCTCAACTCTGTCATTATCATGGATCAATTGATTATATTTTCTCCCTCTCTGCCATTCTTCAAGGACACTCTAAATACATTGAATTTTGTTTTGACACTTTTGAAATATGGCTTTTTTTTTTACTGAGTTCTTATATATTCCATTTGTACCATCTGCAGAAATTCTCAGAGCTGCAGTTTAACTTGGCTTTTGTTGTATTGCACTGAAATAGAGAAGATTTAATGAAACTCATATTCCATCCCATTCATAGTGAAGAATGAATCTAACTTTACGGTGCAACAATTAATATCGATTGTATTACTTGAAAATGTAAGGGACTGCACATATATATATTTTCTGTAAATTGGTGTTCTAGCAAGAGCCTCTATTTATTAAATCTATTGAATATGATCAAAGAAGTGAATCTTTAAAGTAAATAGTTCAATGTATAAAATTAAATATCAAGATTCATTCTCTTTAGAGGAGTGGTACATCTATCTATAAGGCAGAAAGTGGAGAGAAAATCTGTAGTAAGAATTGCTCATGGTTAAGTGAACAGTTTGGAATACAGCAGAGAGGAATTAATACTTTGCTAATTATATGTGTATGGGAAAATTTTAGTCAGTCTGCTTCTCAGTTAGCTGTATTCAAGTAATGTTTCATGGTACATCTCTAACCCAGAGGGGACAGTGCCAATTTACTCAAAACATTTGTACTAATGTTATAGATGTATCCATTCCCAAACTGGGAAGGTTGCCTGTGTTTTCTGGAATACAGTTGGGAAAAGAGGGATCCACTGGATCAGGTCTGAGGGTGTAGCTTCAGTAAGATGGCAGACAGTATGCAAGCACATGTGGAGGGACCTACAAGTGTCACAATCTACTCTTCCTTGCCCTATAGTAAAGCCTGTCACTGTCACTCCTACCTCTTGACACCATGCTCCTCCTATCTGCATTGTGAATTGCACTTTCAAGGAAGAAGAATCATCTTTGGGATAGGTGTACAATTGCTGAACTGAAGTACTGGGTCCCTCAGGAATAAATAGAGCTCTACAGAGATGCCAACTGCTGGGATTCTGTGACATAAGTATATATATGATCAAGTTCCCTTTCCCTTTCCCTTTTCCTTTCCCTTTCCTTTTCCCTTTCCCTTTTCCTTCCTTCACTAACTAACCAGTTTAACTATGTTTTTATTCTGTCAATAAACCACATCTGATTCAGAATGACTTTATGTCAGAGTTGTTCAAGACCCTGTGATTTAATACCAACATGCTTTCATATAATACATTTACAAACTACAGACCAGCAAACCATTGGAATTGTGCTTAAGGGAAGCCATGCTAAATGTTGTACAAATCTACACAAGATTGATCAATATGCCCTCATAGCCAACCACCATAGTTTTTTCTCTCATTAGAAAAAGAGCCAGCTTGATGATATGAATAAGGTAGCCCTACAACGTGGACATTCTAAATATCTCAGGACCCTTTAACACCACTGAAATTAGTCACTGCCTACTTCAAAGTGTACTGGGATTTATGTAGTCAAGGACAAGACTTTTGTCCTCTTTCAGAAATATCAGAGCTGAGCTGATGAAGGTGTCCAAACATAGAATCATAGCATCATAGAGTCATAGAATCCTTAGAGTTGGAAGAGACCTTTTAATGTCATCTAGTCCAACTCCCCTACAATGAACAGGGACATCCACAGCTAGATCAGGTCACTCAGAGCCTGATCTAGCCTGGCCTTAAAAGTCTGCAGGAACAAAGCATCCACCACATCTCTGGGCATAATATCACAGAGTACATTCAGCAGAGATCTGCAGAGAACAGACACCAATTAATCAATAGCTTCAGTAGCTTATAAAAAAGATGGAGACCAACATTTCTCACAGTCTGCCTGGAACAGGACAAGGGGAAATGTTTTTAAATGAGAAAATTGGAGATGTAGGTTAGATTTTAGTAGGAGGTTATTTACTCTGAGTATGCTGAGGCACTGGCACAGTCTTCCCAGAGAAGCTGTGGATGCCCCATCCCTGAAGATGCTGAAGGCCAGGTCGGATGGAGCCCCAAGCAGATTGAGCTGGTGGGTGGATATCAGCCCATGGTAGGAGGTTAGAATTGAATGGGTTGGCTTTAAGGTCACTTCCAGTCCAAGTCATTGTGTGGTTCTATGATTCTATGATGACCTTTCTGCTGACAACAGCAGAAAGTGCAGGCCAAGGGTTACACACCGAATCTGGAAGTTTCAGAGCAATGACAGGCATGAAATCATCTCATTTCTCTGTACATTGAGCAATAAAGGGTTAGGAGACAGGTTTAAAAGAAGCTTGGGGGGGCATTCCTCCCAACAACTCAGATTTCATAGATCAGAGCCAAGAGAAGCGGGAGGTTTCTGGCTATGCTGCATTTAGATCAAAGACTGTTATAGCTTATATGATTAATGAAAGATGAACAGCATTCCACAGATTAACAAGTTTAATTCCTGAGAGTGGAACAGTTATCTCTGTGGGCAGACTGACCCTTAATCTCTAACTTGGTTCTTGACCGTGCCACTCTCATGTTTCCTCTCTCTGCCTCCACCGCCACCTTCACACTGGCAACTGAAAAGATGACATTGAGTAGATCGGTCCAGTACAGGAAGATAAAAACAATGTGAAAGGATGGAGACTGGGAGCTTATCAGCCAAACAGGACACGGGATATAAAATGTAATCAAGTTAAGGCTCTTATCAAAATGTCTCCTGGGAGCATTTTTTTCCCCTTATAAAAAAAAATATATCTGTCATTGCTCAGGAAAAATTATGGGATTCTTTTAAAGTAATTTTATCTGATATACTCTGTGTGGAGGTGTATATGTTTTCTGAAGAATGCACATACTTTGTAATTTGAAGTGTCTTAAGCAAAGGGAATCAAGTTATCATGTGCAAAACAGTGTATTTAAAAGAAGAAAATAGACATGATATTTTCTGTCTTATTTAAAAAGTGAGTGGAAATGTATTTACCCCTCCCTCCCCATAACTTCAATACATTAAGATCTGAAACAATTAGCAAAATATTTAGATGAATTATGTGTAACTATGTGCTAAAACCAAAGAGCTGCCTGTAAGGTCCTTCATACCAGGATTCTATAGAGCTTTGTTTGCAGAAGTGCTTCTCTGAAAAGGTTTTAAAATCATTCAGACAGTGCTGTAATCTGATTGTAGCAACCAATTCTTCAAGTGGGATATATGGATTTGGATTTCTGTTGTTGCTGTATTCAGTTTTCAGGAATAATCATTTTCAGTTTACAAGTCCATTCTTGTATGGATCTAATCTCTTTTCCATTGCTAAAAATCTACATTTCCCACTCTATTTAAACAGTCCCTCATTTGAACAGACTCCAGCTCATCTTATTAGTATTATTATTTAATCCAGTGGTATTGTAGACTTTTGTGTTAGCTACCTATTTTGTTGTTTATTTGATGAAGAATTTATTGGGCACGTTGAGTGATTTTATGATGGAGAAATTAACTACAAGAGTACTGAAAGAGTGAAAATAAGAAAATATAGTGACAAATAATTAGTAAAAGGGAAATATTACAATAAAGTCAGAGAGATACTTCCAACAGTGAGACCTTGATTCTGCCCTGATTTCTTCATGGCATTTGGCATATCAAGCTTGGAGGTGTGTTAAAGGCAAAGTATGTGGCTTTGTGCCACATTTCTACTCCAGCAATGAATTTGGTTGCCAGCATAAATTGGAGCGGCCTTAGGGCTGCTCCAGTTTATATTTAGCTTTCTATGCCTTAATGGCAGACTATTTTGTGTTTTAGGTTCTGCTGTAGCTAAGAGGCCTCTGTGTGTTGGAAATCTACCAATGCAGCAAATTAAGTTGTGGTTTCGGTACTCTTCAAATGGGCATCTTAGGTCAGAGAGATCTCATAGCTGTGAACCAGAAGACTGTCTTGTTAGGAAAGGACAGAACTCCAGCTATACCTTCCAGAAGTTCATTTCTTCAGACACAAAGGGACTTCACTCAGCATATACCACAACTCTCCTGGTTCTCATACCTCGGTTGTCATGCACACACAATGAGAATATCAGTCAAGTTTGAATTCTGCAGTAGGTGTTTCCTTAATATTCAGTCACTTATGAATATTTAAAGGTAATAAATGTCAGATTAAATGTTTAACGATCTTGTTTACACTTAAAAGACCTTGAGAAGGATCAGGAAGAAACCAAGCTGTCTAAGTTGGCCAGTATCTATGCTCAGAGTAACTGCTCTCTACAACTTCCTGAATGGAAGTTGTAGTGAGGTGTGGGTTGGCCTCTTCTCATTGGTAAGAGCAATAGGATGAGAGGTTATGAGCCTTAAGTTGCATCAAGGGAGGTTCAGTTTGGATATTAGGAGAAAGTTCTCCTCTTAAGAGTGATAATGCTAAGAGTGATAATGCGTTGGCACAGGCTGCCCTGGGAGGTGGGAGAGTCACCATGGAGATCTGGCACGGAGGAACATGGTTAGTAGGAATGGTGGGAATAGGCTGATGGTTGGACTTGAGGATCTTAGTGGTCTTTTCCAGCCTTAATGATTCTATGATTCTATGTCCCACAGCTTCTGTTGTACTGAAACAGGTACCCTGTGATAGCAGTGCTGGATGAGATAAAAGAGACGGCACTGATGCTTACACTGGGTGCAGGCATGCTCAGGTTCTTGCATTTGTAGCTAATAAAGATACTTGTGCTTTGGACTGTCTCACTAGGGATAGTCTAGATGTACCCTGAAATAATGACACAACAGCAGGCTGCCATCCTCCACAATCCTTTCTCTTATTCATTTTCTTGCACAAACTCCATGACTTTTTTAATACAGTGAGGCTTATGCAGTAGATTTCAAATGACTTCAGAATGGTTAATAAAAGGAAAAACAATGCTCTAAGTCTACCCATTTTTATGATGCATGGTCAGGACTGACTTGGATCCAGACTGTAGAGAATAGCTGTAGAGAAGAAATCCTCCCACCTCCACTGGAAAGTGGAAAGGTCTTCATAGACATGGACACCAAAAAAAGGTATTGGTTTTAGAAGCTTTCTAGCAACTGCCTTATTGTACCCTCCCCCTTTATTTATGTACTTTCTTTCTTTTCTAAAAACGAAAGTGAGAGTTCAGTCTTCCTCATTACTGCAAACTGAAGAAACAATATTTATAATATCAACTATTAAAGAAAAGAGAAACAAAAAGTGAATTATGTACAATTCCAGTTACCTTCACCTTGGTGTGCTTTAATGAACTAGGGGAGTTTAAATCTGTACACATGACTTTTACAGAGGTGAATAGGCTGGTAACAAACTTCACAGTGACCTGTGAGTCTCTACAACATGAGGGGAGAGCAAAGGTGGAGGCTGAAATCATGGTGAGAGAGCAGTGTTCCTCAACTTCTTCACATTTGGTCCCTCCTCTACTCAGCTCTACACTGGCTTAAGTTATTGTCTTCTTGCATTCACTTGAAAACAGGCCAAGCTTTTAAAACCGTGACATAGAAATATTCTTTTGATTTTTTGCCTTTTCATGTTTGAATGAAGACAAGAAAACATGAACAAGCTTTCAACTCAAAGCCACTCACCCTATTCACACACCCCAGTGTGGCATTTGCCTCTGGACTAATTGAGTTAGTCCTGCTTTGTTAATTGAAAATGAAGGCAAACAGAAGTCTCACATCACTGACTTGAACCTCACTTATGCTGCCTGACAAGAATGCAGATATTTCTTTTGTTGTTATATTTTCCTTGTATTGCAACTTCATATTTGTGTCGGGGATCAAGAATGCTAGGAATTTGCCACATACACCTTAAAGGAGTAGTTTAAAACTTTTCAAGCTCATTATACAAGTGAGATGTCTGGAGGACAGCAATGCCATTCTCTCTGAGCTTCTCTCTGATGAGACTTTACTGGCAGAACAGTCTGCAACAGCTGCTTTTTCTTTTTTTTCTTGTTTTTCTATATCAGAAGTAAATGCAAGTTTTTCTTTGTGCCTGTAAAAAACCTTTCATTGTCCCATTTCCCAAACCAAGCAAACAGTCATCAACTTATAATTGGGTGAATTAGTCACAGGAGAGAAAGCAAACTTTAAAATAATCACTCATTTTTCCTCCTCTATATCAGAATATTTTCTACAGCAAGCCACCTGGCTCCAAATATTTCTTTTCAAATCACCCAAATAAAAAACTCACCAGACAGCAGATCCTGTAAGATCCTGCTGAAAAATCTGAGAAACTCACATTAGTTTCCAAGATCCATTCAAAAGGAAAAGATTGGCAAAGCATACCCATATACTGTGCATCCTTCGGCTGGGAAGTGAGCCCCCCTACAGCTCCGAGCTAAGGAAGCAAGAATTTCACTCTTTAAAGCACATGAAGTATACAGAAAGAGGGAGGGAGGCAGTGCAGGGAAAGTAGTGCTGATCAGAGGAGCTACTAATGGAACAGAAGAGTTTGAAGATGTGTGATCTCTTCTCTGCCTTGACTGCAGACAAACTCTTAGATGAATTATGAAACACACAACTACCATGCCCCCCTGGAAGTTCAAGGAATCACACAGTTATGTACTCTTCCCTGGGTACTCTGTGAATCTGCTACTTTTTCTCTACCTACTTTACAGAAAGAGATATCTGAAATACATTTCTTAGATAGTTTGCACCTATTTTTATCAGCTTTCCTCCAATGTGCTCTGGGCAAACATGTCTATAAAATACTCCTTGAGTTTGCACATGTGTAGGGAGACCACTGGCAATTACTGGGCTGCAAATTCTACTCTGATTTAAACATCATATGCCTCAAGAGTCATGGAATGATAGAATCATAGAAGGAAGCTTACCTCTGCCCGATTACCTGTATCTGTAGGACTCATAGAATCATAGAATGATTCTATCATTCTGGCTTGGGTTGGAAGGGACTCCAAGGATCATCAAGTTCCAACCTCCATGCCACAGGCAGGGCCACCAACCTCCAAGTCTGGTACTAGACCAGGTTGCCCAGGGCCTCATCCAACCTGGTCTTGAACTCTTCCAGGGACAGAGCACCCGCAACCTCCCTGGGCAGCTTGTTCCTTGCCACTCTCTATAAAGAACTTCCCATTGACATCGAATCGAAACCTTTCTTCCTTGAACTTAAAACAATCCCCCCTTGTCCTATCACTGCCTTTGCATGTAAGAAGTTGATTCCTCTCCTGTTTATAATCTCTTTTTAAATACTGGAAGGCTGCAACAAGGTCTCCTTACAGCCTTCTCTTCCCCAGGATGAACAAGCCCAACTCCCTCAGCCTGCCTTCATAGGGGAGGTGCTCCAGCCCTCTGATCATCTCCATGTCCCTCCACTGGACCTTCTCCAACAGCTCCATGTCCTTCTTGTGTTGGGGGCCCCATACCTGGACTCATTACTCCAGGTGGGTCCTCATGAGGGCAGAGTAGAGAGGGACAATCAGCTTCCTTTCCCTGCTGGCTACCCCTCTTTTGATGTAGCCAGGATATCAATATCCTTCCTAGCTGCAAGAGCACACTGTTAGCTCATGTTCAGTTTTTCATCAATGAGGACCCCCAGGTCCTTCTCTGCAGGGGTTACTCTTGAGGATTTCTTCTCCCAGTCCGCACATGTATCTGGGATTACTCCTACCCAAGTGCAAAACCTTGCGCTTTGCTATATTGAACCTCGTTAGGTTCACAAGTACCTACCTTTCAAGTTTACTGAGGTCCCTCTGGATGGCATTCCTGCCTTCTAATGTGTCAGCTGCAACACTCAGCTTGCTGTCATTGGCAAACTTGCTGAGGGTGCAATAGAGCTCTTTCATATTACCTTACTCTTCTCCTTTGCAGGTGGCTTGCATATAAGCTCGTTTTCATTCTCTGCTCCCTACAGTCACAAGAAAGTCCTTCTAAGAAATGGTTCACTTGGCTGGTTTCAAATAGCTACCTTATGGTGAGATAATTAGACCTTAGAAAAGCCTCATTATTTCTTTTGAGGGCAAAGGGAATCTTGAGCGCAACTAGAGTTACAGAAATAGCTTCTGGCACAGGTATTTCCTATAGTTTACTGCTGTATGGAAGAACAGCTAAATCCTCACCTTGCCTTTTTGTTGTTCCCTCAGAATCTGTCATCTATCACTGGTAATGGGCCAAATGGTCTTTTGGTAAAACTCAAGTGAATTTTGCAAAATTGTGCAACCTTTCTCAAATACTTTCAGCCTCACTTCTATTCATGACAGCTGCCACAAGACAGGAACTCCAGAAAAATCTTTAAAAACACTCAAATTCTTGGGCTTCTGCAGCTCCAGATGTCCTTGTAAGGCAGGCAGCAGTAGCTCTTAGAGATATAGACTTGTCAGAGTACTTCCAGAGGAGGGCCACAAAAATGATCAAGGGATGGAACACTTCTTCTCTGAGGAGAGTCTGAGAGAGCTGGAGCTGTTCATCCTGGAGAAGTCTCCAGGGAGACCTGATAGAGGCCTTTCAGTATCTAAAGGGCATTGTATGGAAGAGAACAAACTCTTTAGCAGGGTGATAAGACAAGTGGAAATGGTTTCAAGTGAAAAGAGTGGAGATTTAGGCTGGATGTAAGTAAAAAAGTTTTTTTTTTACAATAAGGGTGGTGAAGCAGTGGCACAGGTTGCCCAGAGAGGTGTTGGGTGCCCTGTCCCTGGAAACACTCAAGATCAGACTGAATGGGGACAGTTCAGGAAGACTGCAAGTGCTCTTAGGATGTGGCCTTGATATGTAGCAGGGTGGACCATCCCATGTGATTCCTTTGCTTAGGTGGGATGCGAGGGCTGAGTGATGGTATGAACTTGTCTTCACAAAAGCCCTCTTTAGGGGAGTAGAAACAGTAGGACTTTGCATCTTGTATTTTCCTATGGACTAGCTCTCAATTAGACAGTCTGTTGTTCAGATAGTTTCTGAAGGGATAGATAGTATGGGACTATCTATCTCGCTATCCATCTATCTGTCTGTCTCTCTATCTATCCTTCCCCCATTTTCTGTAGCCCAGACTCTCCTCTTGGGCATATTTTTCATTATTCCTCATAACGTCAGTGAAGGCCTGTAGTAATTAGCCACAGATGCAAAGAGAGCAGCAGCTTCACACTTCCTGGTGCAAAGATGAAAGTGGTAAATTCAGTTTCCAGGTCTTTGCATCATGCTTTTTAAGCTCTTTAGCAGAGCAATACTTCACCAATGCAGGTCCCTTTGCTACTGCCAGTTATTTCAGGAACGCTATGAAATTAATGAGGCTGATGTTTTTTGTTTCTTTGGTTTTCTTTGTTTGATTTTTAAAAAGGACTAATTTGTTTAGGGGTTCTTTACAGCCCACAAAGCTCCCATTACACAATTCCCATTATACACTCAGACTGCCCATGGCCTTCTTATGAAAAAGAATAATTTGGGAAGCAGACATATGCCATCAACCTCCCCTCTGAGGAAACTAAATGGAAAATCTAAATGATGCTGTTTCGGGAAGCACTTCTATATTGAAATCTTAAAATATGAATTAACTGGTTAGGTTCACATTAGTTTTAGGGTGGCTACAAAAATTTGCAGATGTCTTTAACTCTATTCCTGTCATTCCTGATGGATCATGGTGTAACTCTGAATCTCTAATTATGCTGTGGAATTAAACATTCTTGCCTCCATCTTATATACATACATCAGATTTCTTTGCTGATACATAAAATTTCAACTTTGTATGCATATAACGTAATAAAACCTGAGGATGTGAGTGTCACTAACCGACACATTCCCAAGGCAATATACAGTGTTATTGCTGAATACTTCACATTTCTTTTTCTAAAACTCCTATGCTTTTAGGTCTTTTATTCATACTATAGCTTAAGCATACAGAGAATTTTCAGCAGACAGGTCTGTATGCATTACAGAGAGCTTGGGTTACCTGCTCTATTGTGGATTATTGATGCAAAGAGAATAGTGTGAGGTAGTAAGGATTTTCCTTATCTGTACACCTATCTGAAGGATGTGTGACAAGTTTTATTCTGAAAGACTGTTATCTTGACATCTCTTTATAGTGTTGCAGTTGCCCTCTTTGTCATAGAATCCCCAAGAAAAACATGGCTGAAAACCACAAAAATTTCTTTTCCATCAGAAAGAAGGAAGATCTAATTAGAACAAGAAAGTTTTCATGCTCGCAATAAGGTCCCTACTCTTCACCCAGGGAAGTATATATAGGATGACCTCAATTCTGTATGAAGTACAAACTGAACAGAAAATTTATTAACATAAACACAGAATGATGTGAACACAAAGTTTCCCCAATGGTAGGTAGACTCCTGTGTAAGCTGCCTTCTTTCACTCAAGCCAGAAGTAAGGAAACCACATCACTACAAGCTCAGTTAATGGTACAGTCCATCCCAGGATATCAAGGAAGAGAAACGTGCTGGAAAGCTGACAGGATTCCAGACTCACTGAAGAAATCAGGAATGGGTTATTATAAGACAGCACATCTCCTGCTTGTCATTCAGGCAGTCTGCCAATGCAGCCGACTTCCTGGATACAATGATGGCTTAAAATTTTTCCTTTTTCTTAAATGCAAAAGCAGAGGACATATTCTAGGAGACTTAACACTAAACCAGCCACTACTACTTCTGCATACAATTATGCACACACAATTGCATGTACACATAAATCTGCAAATTTTCCAGAAAAGAGAACTATTCTATATATCAGACATCCTGTCTCACTCACCTTGTGTTTTCCTTTTCTTTGTATAGAAAAATATCGATGATTCTTGAAGAAGGTAGCATTTTGCTATGGAGGATCATTACATGATTAAAAGTCACAAAAATATCAAACAAAAAACTGTTCCTTCTGCTTCGATGCACAATTAAAAGTCTCCTAGTGCACAAAACACAATTAACTTATAGTACTTCATAAAATTGAAACACATGGACCCAACAGGAATCAGTTAAGAATTTGAGAAACACATTCATTAGCAGTGGACGGTGACAATGGGGTCCTGTGTCATCAGGTTTGGTTATCTTGTTTAGCTTGAGCAGTATATCCTCCTGGAGACAATGAACGTATTGCTACCCAGTATCATAGAACCACTGATCCCGATTTGGTAGGGACATATAATGATATTTGAGTCCAGCTCACTACACCCGGAATCACACAAAAATTAGACCCTTTGTCTGAGTGCTCTGTCCAGATGCTTCCTGAACTCTGACAAGCTCAGTGCTCAGACCACTTTCCTGGGGAAGCTGTTCCAGTGCCCAGCTGCTCTTTTGGTGCAGAACCATTTGTTGATATCCAGTCTGTACCTCCCCTGAACCTGTTCCCCCAGCAAGAGGTATTCCTCATACACAGTGAACCCTCCAGAATTTGTTCTTTGGATAGTGTGCCAGTAAAGCACACAGTAAACTTTCATCTAATCAAGTGCTTAGACTCCGTAGAGCTCAGCTGATATTTTCCAAACAATCATTTTGTTCAATTTTCATGTTTTAACATTCTTTAGGCGAAGATACAATTACAGTTCTAAGGGAAGGATTATTGTGCAGACACATCAGTGTTGCAACCACTGGACCTGTTCTGAATATTTGACTTTCCCTCCAAATCAGGCTTACCATGGTAGTTAAGAATGGAGCTTTATAAGAGAAATCTAAAGAAAAATAACAGTAGGTTAGGCATAAAGAAGCATGTAGCTGCACTTGGACAGTAGTAAAATAAATTTTCTTTCTTTTTTACATGCATTTTATGTAAAGTAAAACAAAAGGCAAAGAAGAACAGAAAAAAAGTAAAGAGGGACATCAAGGAATCCTGTTGAAAATCACCATTTTTATATTCTGAAATATGCAGAGGAATAGAAAAATAATAGGAGATGCTGTTTTTTTTTTTTTTTCACAGATCTTTCAGACTAAGATATTTTTATTTTATCTTCACCAGTTTGAGCTGATTGCCAGTCTGGGATACAGCCAGAAATTTATTTTCCTTCTCTTGTGCCTAGTAAACTCTTGCATATTTAGTTAAAATGCAAATACTGTTAAAAGTGTTTTACCAGATGCTTCCCTGGGTTCAAAACACGATTACTTTTAGAGTTTGGATTTGGGCATTTTGTTCTACTTATAGTAATGTAGACAACCTACGTGTTAATGGTTGAATGCTCACAAATTCACAAGTTCTATGCTGTAGGTCGAGTGTAACTCCAGAGATCATGTCCAGGAAGTCATGAATATAAATATAAATATATTAAATAATATAATGAGAACTTTAATGAGAGCACAGTGTAAATTTCAGCTTGAAATAATATACAAGATTAGTTCTATTGTCATTTGTGATTTTATGTCCTTAAATGAAAGATGTCTGCACAGACAATAAAAATATTGCATTTTTTTTTTTTAATTAAGGTACTCTGGCTTAAATGATAATTTCTGTGTCACTTCCATTGGCCTCTTTTACCAAACTAAACATAAAGAACTGTTCTGAAGAATGTGCTGGAGTGAGATTACTTGCGGTTCCAACAAAACTTTTTGTACTTCATCAAGGGAGGAGAAGATGTCACTGTCAATAATTATGTTTCTCTCTACATGATAGGTTTATACTGATTTTTATAAGGATTGTTGTGGGGGGACAGACAGTTCAGAAGTTGAATTACTGAAACTTGATGTATCTATCAATGTGCTTTCCCATCAGCTGGGCTAGTACAGAACAATGAGGCAGCAATTTTAAACTACAGAGCAAGCAACACTGTAAGTGTATCAGGTTGAGACATCAATTTCTCCTCATGAACCTCAGAGCTCTAATCAGAATTGCTGCTCTCAATCTTTTGGGAGAAATGCATTTTGAGGTGAAAAGTGCTTATATGACCACTTAGAATCACTTTAGGCATTATCAAGATACCTGAGGAAATTTCCATGACCTGTTGATACCTTTTGAACAAGTAAACCTCCAAAGTAATGTAGTTATCTCATCCTACAAATAAGGTTATATGATAGAGAAATCAAGTGATCTGATAAAAAGTCTGATTAGGAAGAGGAAAAATGGACCTGTACTTCATATGCCACTAGGGCAATGATTTTCTCATTCCTGTGCATGTGTTATGGGAATTCAGACTGTTCTCTCCACCTCTTTCATACCCAACTCACACTTTCATGTTTCAACATGGAAGACTGCCATATATATTTCTGTAATGCCCAAAAGCTCTGGTCGGTTTGTAAGATCAGGCCAGTTTAATGAATGTGGTTGTATTTCCATAATATCATAAGATCAAAGAATCATAGAAACAAAGAGTCACAGAAAGGCTTAGGTTGGAAAGGACCTTAAAGATCTACCAACTTCAATCCCCCTGCTGTGGGCTGGGGATGGGGCAACCACATCTCTCTGGGCATCCTGTGCCAGGGCCTCACCATTCTGTGATTATCTTACTTCAAGGAGCTGTCCTGATAGCATTCACCTTTTTCTATGTTCTTCAACAAATTATTCTTAAGTTGGCATTGCAAAATCTGTAATAGTGTCTTAAAGATGAACACTATATGCCCTGCACCAAGATGTTGAATTCATTATAGGCTTTTCTTTTGCATTGAATAATAAGACTGAAATAAGATTAATTTTGCAACTTCTATTGATTTGATTCAGGAACCACTGAATTAAAAAAAACAATACAGTGTCACTCAGAAGAAAGCAACAATGACCTTCTGGAGCTGGAGTCCCTGATATTAATGATCTACAACTATGATCCCACTGGGCACTTCCACCCTGGTCCAGCAGGATCCCAAAGGGCATGTCTATGCTTCAGTTCAGGCACCATTATATTTATTGTCATAACCAGGAGCAGGTGCTCTGCAATGAATAAACATTGCTGTGACTCTGTCACTTTCTGATTGCACCATTTAACAGATGGACATACAAATCTGGGTTGGCATCCGCTACTGCATCATTTCCCCCTTGTATTCCCAGAGAGAACAGAGTTTTTCTTGATCTATGCCAATGGGTGTGTAAAGGCAGAATCATACCCTAAAGTAAGGAAACACAAGTGCACACAAAGATAATGGCTTGCACAGCTCTGGAAAATATCAACTTAGATTGTTTTAAATACAAATAAACTCAAGCAAGCACAAGCAATTAGCTTGGCAAAACTCTGAAATGTGTTTAATGGCTGAGTGATCAAAAGGTTTTCCATCAACTTTAGCTGAATCAAACTGGCAAGTAAATCTTTCCTTACATATAATTTTCCAAAGTTTGAAGTGACAAATTGGACTGAACTCAATTAAAGCAGCAGGTTCTATGCATTTAATTGCAAGCAGTGTCTAAGATTGTGAAGAAATCCAACTCAGAATGAAAACACAGATGTGGCTGTGGCATAGCTCTGTAAAACACAAAGAGGCAAAACCAAG
Organism: Oreortyx pictus; assembly: GCA_036925125.1. Lineage (NCBI taxonomy): Eukaryota > Metazoa > Chordata > Aves > Galliformes > Odontophoridae > Oreortyx > Oreortyx pictus. The sequence goes on along the minus strand of JAUPFR010000135.1, from coordinate 127,758 downwards.
TTCAATCAAGAAAAAGTTACAGGCAATGTATGGTGATGTATTCTGCCATACTTCTGAAGCATTAGCTGTAGGCAAGTAATAAAATGTTAAATTGGGAAATGTTCACCTATCTACACCACTGAGTTCAAAAACTGATATGAGAAAAGTAAACAAATATTTGTAAAGCAGTTTGTGGAAGGAGCATGAATATAACAATGGTATTTCCAATTACTATGCAATGAGGCTTACTTCAGCAAATTAATTCTATCATCAGTTAGAATATAATAAAAGAAAAATTTTGTGCTAAAAATGGTGATTAAATAATGACTTTGTAATAGGACACTTGGTCATTATGGTAGAAGTGCTTAGGGGGTAAATTCAGTATTTAGTCCTTTAATGCACACACATGGCTCCCATTGGTATTAGTGGGAGCCATACAGACTTTCAAGGGCAGTTTTCAACCTACACTGGGAAAGCTAAACTAAAAAGGAAGCAAATATATCAGATGAAGTTCTTAAAATTGACCCAGGCAAACAAGACATGTGCTAGCATTTTAAGCCCTGCACTCAGTGAAAATTAAAGTTGTTAAATAAGCAATGGAATCAATTTTAAGCAATTGCCATGTGTATTTATAGAAACAGCACCTCCATTAAAATATCTAAACAACTAAAAAGGGAACCTATTACTGTTTAATTTCGGTCCTTGGAAGAAGATGATTTCCATAGTAAGGAAAGTGTGAGAATCATTTTAAAAGCTCAGCAGGGAATTTCTGTACAGTCTATGAGTTCCGTTTGAAACTGGGGGCTTTTTATATGTATCTGTGTCAGACTGCAGACATTATTTTAGATGTGGGTTTTTTTGTCCTTTCACATCTTGGTTGGGGGTGAACTGTACAGATTGTCGTGAAAGGACTTACCCATCAAAAAAACCTAGAAAGACCAAAAAATACCCAAACCTGACATGGTAAATCAAGAAAGGAGAAAAAAAACCACACTATTTAAATTGAAAGGATATCCTTCAGAAAGCTGAATGAAACCCTCCAAAAAAGGGAAATAGAAAAGAACTAGTTAAGTATAAAAGCATAATACAGCAGGGCAAAAGGGAGAATAAATCATTTTGAAGAACATATTGCCGGAAATATAAAAGTGAAAACTTTTTTTCACCAGCACAAGAATAAGAAAGTCTGTTAAAGAGTTTGTAGAACTAAGAGATGAGCAAGTAGTAAAAAAATCATACAAAGATGAGACTACAGAAAAAAAAAATAAAAAAAACTAAAAAAGAAAAAGAATTCATCCCTATGTTCAATGTTTATAGACTTACAGAGATTCTCACACCAGAAATTTGACATACAATGGGATGGGTTAGAAGAACTGTTTCAAATTGGAGTATCAGAAGAATAGCTTGAGAGTCATTCAATAAAATGAACAGTTTCAAATCTCCGGGACCAGATGGTATTCACCCAAGAGTTCCTCAGGAACTCAAGTATGAAATTGATAAACTATTAATTATGCTGAGTAATCTTTTGCCTAAAACAAAGTGCCCACAAGAAGAATGGAATGCCAATGAGAAAAAAATGAAAAACAAACAAACAAACAAACAACAAACCAAACAATAACCACAATGAAGAATTAAAAAAAAAAAAAAAAAAGTGCATGGAGAAATGCCAGTTAATGGAAAATATTAAACTTTTTTTTTTTTTTTTCCAAGAGTAATTGGGCTTCCAAAATATGTTCTTGGGCAGTAGTAAAATAAATTTCCTAGTTCTTGTTGCTTACAAAGGCCTTTAATTTTCTTAATTATATTTTGCCTCCAGCAAACTAACTTAGTAATGCTAGAGGTCAAAGAGAGAAGACTTGTCTGCTGCTGAAGAGGATATATGTTTATGTGGGAGAAGACATGGGAGGCTCTCCATGATAGGTAGGAAGAAGCAGGCAGTGAGAGTACCTGTGTGAACCCCAAGGAGACCTTGTGGAAACATCCAAGGAGACCTTGTGGAAATTTGCCTGGGAGGTAGAAAGGCAGTGGACTTTTTGAGATGTCTGGACAAGTTATGCACTGGTAGAGATGTCATTTTTTTCTTGTACAAATATATATAATGCAGGCACATAATGATACCCCACTACTGTTAATACTGTGATTACTTATATATTTAAAGGTCTTTAATGAGGAAACCTGATAAGTGACAGATGATTCTGCATAAAGAAAAGCACACAGAATCATGGCTTTTCATTTCCCCTGTGCTCACAAACACCTGCAATTGCTGTACTAGGGAAACTGGGAGATGTGTCTATGCCCCTAGTGTCAGTTCATGGTCTTCAAATTGTTTCTTCTACTCTATTTGACCCTGATGCTGCAACCTCCAATGCAGGAAGCTGCAATAATTTGCTGCCCAGGAGGTCAAGAAAGGATTTTATCTCTGCTATATCATTTTCTACATGTCCTAATTCAGTGTCCACCAGTTCCCGAATTGCAGGAGTAGCAGCATTTCCAAATTCATCTTATCTACTGTCTTCATGACTTTGCAAACGTCCATCAGACATCCATTCATTCTTTCCAAAATGAAGGTCCCAATCCTTTTAGTTTCTCTTTATGAAACATTCACTTAATCCCCTTGGCTATTTTAGTTGCCCTTTGCTATCTTTCTTCCACACTAGCTATAACTTGTTTGACATGGAGACATGAGACTTGAATGTAGTGTCCACAGTGTGGGCACACGTTGGCTTTATAAAACTGCAAAATGATGCCCCTGTCCTCTTTTTTGTACCTCTCCTGATGATACAGGAAATTTTATTGGCTTTTGGGAGTGTCAGTAGATGTTAAACTGATTACTTCAGAGAAACATCAATAGTGACTTCAAGATGTCTTTTTTGTAACTTTTTTTTTTTTCTGAGTTCAGCAGCATGTCAGCGTGCTTCAAATTATTTTCTCTAGATTCATTCATTGCCTTATATTTTTCTAGTTGGGAGTTGGTGTGACAACTTTTGGCCCCTTTGCTCAGTTTGCAGTTCTGAGTCTTGTGCAGTTCCTTATTATAGCTGCAGCATTTGACTATCTAAAAGAGCTTAACAACATTTTTAAGAATAAAGATTTCACTGTTCTGTGTTTTCTCAAGGGCGCTGGTGACAACATTAAACAAAAAGTGATGCTCAAACAATCCTGGGGGCATCCTAATGCTGACTCTTCTCCATTCTGAATAACAGCTATTAACCCTTTGCTTCCAACCTTTACTTGGCTTTCAGAAAATCTTTCTTCTATTCCCATAGCAACTTGCATTTTTTAATAATGTTTGATACAAAGACTTGCCAGAAGCTTTTCAAAGTGTGAATGTATTATGACCACTTTATCGTTTTTATTCAGATGCCTACAAATTTGATGTATAACTCGAGCACACAGTGAGATAGAATTTTCCTAAACAATAGCCCAGATAACTCCTTCCCAACCAGTGATGCTTATCTGTGCACACAGAGATTATATTATTTGCTACAAATTAGTGTCTTACTAGGGATGGCAGTCAGACTTATCAGTCTGTACTTGCTAATATCTTCCACAGAAATCTTTCTGTAGATGTGTGTTACGCTTGCAACTCTGCAGTGGTCTCTTACTATAGTTACTTGTAAGTAGAAGTGGCATACTTTGGTCACTAGTTCATTTTTAATCCCTTCAGGATTCTCAGTGGAATGCCATACAGCTTTGGTACTTACCAATGTTCATCTTCTCTAACTTTTTCTTTGTATCTACATCAGATTGATCAATCTTCTCTGACCTTCACAGACCAAAGAATGCATGGGGTTTGAAAATATTCCTAGTACTTTTAGTTCTAAATACTGATACAAAGTTTTCATGGAGATTATTTGCTATTGCTTTATCATCACTGAATGCTCCTTTGTCACCAAATATTCATTACTGACTGCAAGACTTAATGGTCCTTACAGGTCCCTTTCGTCTTGGGATATTCTATGACTGTTCAAAGTGACACATGGGAGAAGAAACAGTTCTGAATTTCCATGCACAACAGGTAGCTTTGAGGTGGTAATTTCAGAGTTGTAAATAGACTGTATTAGGCAAATATCATCTTACTGCTCAGTAGCATTCAGAAAGAAAATCCAGTGTTAATATTATTAAGATTGGAATAGATGTTATAATGGGATGGTTTAAGATTAACCTATTGAGCCGCCAAGTCTCAAATATTTTATGTACTCTTGTTCTCCTAAAGGAAAAATATGATATGAAAAAAGGGGGAAAATTGCAAAAATGGTGAGCAGAATGATCTAAACCGGCATCTGTGTAAGGTGTAATTAAAAAGGATAAGAAAGAGGCCATTGAGAGAGAGGAATGGTATAAAAATCTATAAGAACTAGAGTGCCATGAAAAAAAGTATGGAAACCTGTAACTTTTAACCATTCAAGATCTCAATTGAAATAAATACTTAAACTGCATTATTTTCCCTACCAGTAAGTCCTCGGTGTGCACTCTCAGCCCAAGAAGAGCTCTGGAGCTTAAATATCTCCCTTTTCCTCATTGATTCAGTGTACATCTCAGTGGTAAAAAGATATATGAAAAATTGGAGATGGAAAAATAGGTGAAGTAAGGAGGCAGCTAGCATGCAATCTAGACATCATTCAGAAAGAAAACTACACAAGAATATTCACCTGTTGTGTTTACAACTTGAGGAAACAAACTGGCGGTAAACTAGTCAGCCGGCTAGAATATAATACACAAGAAATTACAGTTGCACTGAAAGAATGGTGACATTATTATTTGCTTATAATAATTCGGGATCTTTTAGGAATTTGGGTGGAATTACTCCAAATATTCTACTGAATATATCGATTTGGGATTTACTAGATACAAAATATAACTGCAGTTTCAAACTATTTTGGAAAAAAATTACGACCATGAATGAGTGATAAAACATGGCCTTTATTTTCTCTCCATTGGGGTAGATGAAAACTCCTTGATTGGAACTGAAATGTTTTTTTACAACTTTATGACAACCAAACCAGTCCTAAATCTGAAGTAGTTTGTTTATCAGTTATTTGGTGCACCTGTGAAATTTCCTTGTCAACAGATTTTATGCTTTAAAAGATGATACTAGATCTTGGTTGTGAATTTAGATATAGCTCATCTTGGAGGAAGATTATATTCAGAACTAAGGACACTTTACATCTGAATAAGAGTTTCCACATGGGGTTTTAAGATACTTGAACTGTGATGCTCTAAGTTCACACCTCCAATTAATTTGAATTAATTTTCCTAAGTGTGTAGATGTCAGCTGGCTCCAGAACTCTAGATATAAACAACTTCACACTCTGGCAAAGCCTAGATGTAAACTTGACAGCTTGAATGCATTCGTATTGACTTGAAGCCAGGACTTGAAGCAGACACAAAAAATTAATGTGTGAAATACCCTTAACCATTACTTTGGAATTCCAAGAAACAAGTTTCACTAAATAGTGCTTGAGAAACCCTGAACCTTATTTCCACAGTTATCATGTTTTAATAAGGTTTATCTAAACTCAGCCTCTGGAAACTTTGAAGTTTGCTGTCTCTTGATAAAACTTGTTTCATTCTGTATCTACATGTTCTGTGCTCAAATGAGCTTGGCATACTTCAGCTAATGCAGCATTAAAGAGCTGTATATGGCACAGAAATGTCAAAGGCAGCTTTAAAATGTAATGAAAATGCTCTGAATGGAGATGTGGAAAAAGATTCTTTTGCTGTTACATATTGGTACATGTATTACTGCACCAAGAGATATCAGAGCTTTGATCTCACACATACCTAAAAATATCCTGCTTCAGTAGAGTGCTCAAACAATTCTTCCCCCTCAAAATGAACCCATGTGTTCTTTCAGCACAAAAGCAAATTAGCTCTTACTGCTCAAAATTAAGTGCTGGGGAACAAGCCAAATATAGGTCATTCTTGGTAGGGCTGTGATCCTATTAGATAACATACAGCTAAGAAAGCTCAGGTCTGGGCAGCATCTACAATAAAGACAGCCAAAGACTTGAATAAAGCAGTAATGTGGGAAAGAGAATGCAAATAGACTGAACAATGCAATCCAGTATAGAACTGAGGAGAAAAGCAACCACTCAGTTCAGAGGCAGGGAAAACTGTCATGACAACTTGGGGTCGTCAATAATGCCACAATACTCATCCAGGAAAAAGCTGTATTATTCCTCATGTCCCAGATAAATTCCAGTCTGAGTAATGATATTCCACTGACCTACATTTACCTTGCAGTTTGAGCTGAATGAGGCTTTTCTTTCCATTCGTGTCTCAGTGGCAGTTCATTATAGCTGTGTGTTGACAAACAGATGTGATGCTATTCCCAGGAGATGAGTGTGCACCACATGTACTGTTATGATAGTTGTACAACAAAACTCAGAAAAAAATAGGGGTTGAAAGTGTGACTCTGCTCTTTACTTAGTCACAATGTCTGTTATATTTGCACAAAAATGATGAGGCCAAATTCATTTAAGGTCTTTGCATCCTGCTGGGACCCTGCATTAAAGGGGTAATTCCATTTCAAATGTTGAACAAATCTAAAATGACGGTATGAAGGGCTTGTGTTGTTCTCTTTAATTTACGTTATGTACGAATTCCTGCATGTTTCTTTATTAAAATAAATAAATAAATAAATAAACAGGGAAACAATTTGTTTCAGAAAACAGTATTTTCATCAATATTTCTTGCACATGTATACAAAGGCACAAACATCTCCCATGGCCAGCTCACTGTTACACTCTGTTACTTTTCAAGCCCAGTAGTTAGGGCTTGACATGACAGACCATAACCCCCACCAGTCATTGCCTGTGAAAGTGGTTTGAAATGGGCAACAAAGTGATTGCCAAGACGAAGGGGGGTGAGGTACTTGCAGTGGCTTGAGAGCAATGAAGCATTACCAGGTAGGAATAAGTGAGAATATAAAAGAGAGTCAGGAAACGGGAGACAAGAAAGATGAAAAAGAGGGCAAGGGGGTCTAATGAAAACTTAATGGACTTGTGCTTGGGAGTGCTGTTTCTCTGTCACAGCAATCCTTGGTGTGAAGCAACAAGACTCTTCCTGCTGTACGTAGCTGCACTAGGGAAGGCATAAATAGGAAGAGAAAAAGCTGCATTCGTTTACAGTAAGATCTCATTATGTAATTTCCCCTTTGTGGAAAACATCAGCTTAGGAGCTAACCTAACCTTTTGCTAGGCTGAGGTCAGAAGCCAGAGGTGATCCGGAGCACCGAGCCATGGGAACTTGGATGGCTCAGCAAAATGGCTTAGGAACAGTTACCTTTCTGTCAAGAGGTAAATGTCTCATTCTGCTGATTGTGATGGTCCCAGGTGACTACTGCGAATTGGCTGCTTGAAGGCTGACATGAAATTAATTTGTCATCCTAAACCAACACCGGGTCAATCGAACGTCTCCCTCCCATGGTGAATGATGCAAGACATTAAAGAAAGAAAAAAAAAATTAAAGCAATATGGAACACCTGTCTGCACTGCAGAAACTATGCCTCTTGTGGGACACTTTCCTTGCCAAGGACTACATTTTCCATATATACATACTTGGAAAGAAGCTTCAGTTTACAGTGCTGCCACAGTTGAGTCAGTTCTAAAAATATATGGGGAAAGAAGTGAGGTTCTTCCTCCCTTCCTAATGTAAGGTAAAAAATAAGTATGGAGGAGTTAGCTCAGCTCATGGTTTTCTATCACCAGTTAGCTGAGGTGTGTTTCGCCTGGGCTGCACTCGAGTACAACCTGCCTGCTCCTATTACATTGGTTTCTTCTAGGGAAATGAAATACTAGCCTATTTTCTTAACTTCTGTATTAAGAAGACAAGTTAATTTTTCACCCTTCTGGTGAATTATTGTATGATCAGTTTATATGAGAGATGTCCCAGGAGTGAGAAAATGAGTCATAACTCACAGGAGGTGAAGCTACAAGTGAGTAATGAAGTATATGAAGATCATTCTTTCTTCTCAGTGCCTGTGCAGGCTTGTTCTACAATTAGAAGGGCAGTGAAATAGGTGTTATACATAGCCAAGCCACGAGTCATCTCTATACTGTGGTCTCTGGGAAGGAGTCTTACAAAGTTTATTTTTGTTGGAAATGAGCATGTGCAGCTATAAAATACATTAGAAGCCCTTCACTTCCCATCTTAGGGTTTCATTCAAGTTCCAGACTATGGAGCACCTTGTGAAGAAGTGTCCTCAGAACACAACAGTGACTTTGTCCAGAGCTCCGGTCCTTCCTGTTGCTTACAGCCTCATAAAACAGTTTACACTGCCAAATCAGCTTACAAGAAGCACACCATAAAAAGACTCCAAGCCTTGCTTTGTTGGACTGTTGCAAAACAGCTCTTGCTATCTTTTTAGCACAATATATTTTTAGCAGCGATAAAGATATGCCAGCTTATGCACCAGACATGGTCTCTCATGGAATGACAAAGTCTAGGTCTTATAAATCCATATTTTGTAGAACAAGTTGCCCAGAGATGTCGGTGTCCCTGTTCATTGCAGGGGAGTTTTAACTAGAAGACATTTATGGGCCCTTTCCAAATCTAACAATTCTGTGATTCTATAATTCTATGATCATTTGAGGTGAATTTTGTCAGATGAGGGTGAAGTAGGAAGCACTTGTGTGAACAGTAGCTCATGTGTCTGAGCAGAAAGAAGTGGAAATCATCAACGTGTTAAAGACCAGACTGGATGGGGTACTGGACAACCTAATCTAATGCCTGATTTAGTAGCTTGTAACACTGCCCACAGCAGGGGGTGAAAACTAGATTAATTTTAAGGTCTCTTCCAACACAAACCATTTATAATTCTATGAAAGTCTAAGGAATTGTAAATATGAGGTGTATTCCCCTAGATCACTAGGAATCATAAAAATTCGCTCTTGGTGTAAAAAAACAAAAAAAAAAATGTTTTTTGAAATCATCTTTTTTCTGGTGACATTTTCTTCTGATGAAGATGAAGTAACTTCAAGAAAACCAGCAATATTTTTGTTGTCTTTGGGACCAAAAATCTGTGCAAATATCACAAATTCATATATCCCTAAAACCTTGGAGAAATTTGCCTCCAGTTGCCTTCGAGTTCTATTTTGTTAATGCAGCATTTCTTACTTTCTTTTTTTCTTCGCCTATTACTTTATCACCTACAAAGTTTATTGGAAATGGCCAATGAAAAATATCGATGCAAATGGCCACTGAAAACAGTGATCTCAGAGCACCTCCAAAACTGGATCCAGCTCACTGAAAAGTCAGTCCCATTTGTTCAGCACACTTGATGATTTTTTTAATACCATTTTCCCGGTATGAGCAGAGAAAGAAAGAGAGCAGTAATAAGACCTTCTGCATGAGAAGGCCCAGACTGGCAGCAAATCTCAAGAAAACTTGAAACCTCACATCTGCTAACATCACCATCTAAATGCAGGGGTTTGTCCTTCCCGCTGTGAAAGCCAGTAGCTGCTGCCCCCCCTGCTGTGAATATGGAATGAAACAATTTATTACAAAAAGGACCTCTCTAAATCAATCTAGAAATTGCTACCAGAGGCCTGGAAGCAGATGTGACATTCAAAACTCAACACCATCCAGTGTACGAGCAATTGTTCATTCTAACAATGCCTGGCGGTTTCTTCCTCAGAGTTTGAAAAGATTCTCAAGCAGACTTTAAAGGCCAGCATTTCAAAATCACCAGTTATACAAAGCTGTTTCCTTCTCTTCCTTTTATAGATTGGATATTTGGTATATTTTGGAGACACAGGCAGTGCAGAATGTTTTTTGCCCTTGCTCTACAAACTAAATCTATGCTAGTACATCTCTGTGTGTACTTGGATGTTTTATCTTTTACCCGCTTGCATAGAAGATGCCTGAAGGTCATACATGAAACTCTTTTATTTGTTGGATACGTATTGTTTGCTAAACATATTTTTCCTATTATATGTTAGTGATTTCACTTGTGTTCTGTGCCAATTGCACCTTGAGGTTAACATATACAATAAGAATCACCTACTTAATATAACTTGAATTTTGAAGGCTCCCTAGCAGCGCTTTCTGACTGACCTTATGCTCCTGTTTGTACAGTCAGTTCCTCTCAAAGCCATTTGCCTCCCTTCCCAACAGCCATATTTATAATCCTGCATCTAAAAGTAGCACAAACAAGAAGGTAAGGAACAAGCAACCTCCACCCCCTCCTTGTTAGGGTCATCTATCCATCTCAGAGGTCATACATGGTGACTTCTGAGTCTCTGACTCAATAGTAGTTCTAGTTCATGCTCCAGGGGAGAACTGAATTAAAATATTGAATGATACAAATAACAAAGTTCCATTCATTAAAAATAAAAGATGAGATACAGAAATTACATGAACCAACCCTCTGAAGTGAACACATATATCAGAAAAAGTGTGAATATTTAATCCAGTGAAAAATTCAAGTTCCTCTAAAGGCTTCATATGTATAGTAACATTTAGGATGCAGTTCAGCCCAAATCTGTCATGCCTACTTATATTTCATGGAGCGTCCTGTAGTTGTGGAAGGTGGTTGTTTTATTAGGGTATGTTTCCAGCATTTGTAGTGAATTACAAATTCATTAAGGGACAACACCCTGGAAATGGAACCTTGCAAAATCAGAGCAAAACAGGGCACTCAGACTGGAGAGCAACACTGGGCTTTAGCAGACAGGCACAGACCTGGCTGCTACACAGCAGAGCTGTATGTCACACCAGATAACATCACTGATAACAAATATTTTTGCCAGAAAATCTATACTTTCTGTTTGACCTCATGAGTCCAGGCTATGCTCATAGTGATACTGGCATTTCACACTTTTTACACTTTCATGCACAACAGAATCAAAGTTTTGCTTATGGATTTGGTTTCACTGTGACAAGGGAGTCAGGGACAGCCCACAAACTACACAAAGCCACAGCGTGATACTTCTCGACACTGTAGTTATTAACCAGACTAAATGGAAGAAAAAGATTACGAACATCTGATTACTGCAAAAATTTCTCACATTTTTAGTGCCATCTCTAGCATGAGAAAAGATTCTATTTATTCATTGAGAAGTAATAAGATGCAAATTCTGCCAACTCTTCCCCCACCAAATCATTTGTAATATATTCTCCCAAGTGTATTTTCTAGTTTCTAATACATATTTGACCTTAAGACATGGCTTTCTTTCCAGTCGAGGTATTTTTAAGGCCTCCCCCCCATCACCCAGATGTTTATTTGTGTGTGCCCTATCAAAAAATGAAGGCTTATACTTCATCTCTATGCCAGACATGGCTTAGTTTAGCCAGCAGGTTCTGAGGACACTAGAAAATGAACTGGAGGATGGAGGAGCTGACTCACACCGTGTCTACAGCAGGCCCTTTCCTAAGCAAAGAGACTAAAACCTCCTCATAACTTGCAGACACTGTCTGGTTTGCATCAGGATGGACTGAATTAGCTGGCTAGCTAATTAATTCTGTGATGCACAATGACACTGGGCTCAGTACTGCAGCAGAGATAGTGTTTCCTGCCACTGGAAGATTACAGGGGACTCTGCCCAAGAGACACTCGTTGCGATTTTATGGATTATACCGTAAGGGGAAACAAGAGTGTGGCTTTGTGTTGATTTCACCCTTATGGGCAGCTCAGCTCCACCACACTATTATAGAATCATAGAATCTTTAAGGCTGGGAAAGACCTCTCTAAAATCATCAAGTCCATCCCCAACCCATCCCACCGCGCCCACTGACTGTGTCACTCAGTACCACATCTCCACAGTTCTTGGTATATTGTTATTTCCTATGCTAGGGCTTCTCTTTCTGGGAGTCCTTTTTCTTGTCTGTAACTTAGCTTAAACTCTTTCAATCAAGTTTTAGGCTTCAGTGAATTACATCCTTTTTATAATGGGCAAGGAGCATGCCTCACAGTTGTTACTATAGATCACAGGCAGGGGTAATGTTTTAACAGTGGTAACACAGCTGAGGAACTGTGAGCCCCCAGCCTGTGATCTAACTCTTTCTTCTAGAAAGGAAGACCATGAATCAAGTCACCAAACAGACGATGCAAAGAGAAAAGGTAAACAGAACAACAGGGTAAAGAGCAATGGTTTGCCAGTGTCACAACATTTCCATTTCATTCTACTCTTTTTATGGATGATTGAGATATTTCTTGCAGCAGGAGTCGGTTTTTTAAAAGGCTCTTGCTAAGCAGTGTGAGCTCCTAGTGCAGATGTACTTCAGTGGGCTTAACTGCTACTAGCATCTGTTTTGCTTAGTTGAGACTTTTGCTTACCTTTGCCAAAGCAATTCAAACAAGGGTTAAAATGTTCCTAAATGCATCTGGTCTGCACTACCACATGAGCTCAGTTTCAAATTGATTTAGTTAAATTGAAGCAAGTTTTCTGATCTTCACAAGCACTTAACTAATTTAATATACGTCTTACTGAGACTACACAGTCTGGCTTCTACCTTCTCCTTTTGCAGATTAAAGACACACTTTCTATAGTGAAAGGACTCTATGGAGTGTAAGATTATATTTAAAACTTCATTTTTTTTTTCTGTTTTTCTAAATGTGAAGTAACCTTGGGACACGAAGAAGGGTTATACTCTGAACACTAACAGATGCTACATCAGTCTCTTCTCCATTCATTTCTTAAGGGTTCAGAGCATATCTCTAACTGGATTCAGAGGACTGTAGACACAACAAAAATCTTCATGGGATGATAGGCATTCTAGCTTAAATTCACAGACTGTTAGTTGATTCAGCTTCATCATTTGAATAGCATAGGTCTGCTCAGACTAATTGTTTTTAGAGTGAATCTTCCCACAAACTTTTTCCCCACCTATTACTAAATGGCTAGTTCATTTAATAGCCACTCCTTCTGATTCAAGTGATATTTTTGCTTGCTAAAAAGAGTTGTGTCTAGCCCCTATAAAGCAGATTCAGTAAAAAATTTTAACATCTGAAGTGTTTGATTTAAAAAAAAAATGATATCCAGATATATTGAAGAATTTACTGAAGACCCCGCAGAGACATTTCACTGTAAAATACAATTGATTGTATTTTGGTCATCTTTGGTGTTTGATTCAGAACTTAGTATCTTTAAATGTTCATCAAAAGATAAGTCGACAGTCTTCTATCCGACTATACTGACCATATTTAGAAACAATAAAGAAAGGAAATAATAAAAAAGGAAAGTCCTTTAGAAGACATTTCCAAACCAGTGAAGACAAGGATAATCACAATTAATTAATCCTGCACTTCTGTGCTTTGTTATTCTAATGGATAAGAGAAAGACAATATGTCTGACTGATGTTGCAAATTCAGATGTAATCAACCATGCAGAGGAGAATGGGAACCACACTGTTAATGTGGAGCTTCTTGGGAAACAATGAGAAACTGAAGACTCAGAATCTGAAGAGTGAAATGGAGTTTACCCTCAGCAAGTTTGCTGCTGACACCAAGCTGAGTGGTGCAGTTGATACAGCAGAAGGAAGAAATGACATCCAGAGGGACCCTGATAAACTTGAAAGGCTGGTCCATGTGAACCAAATGAACAAACAAACAACAAAGCAAAGTGCAAGGTTTTGCACGTGGGTTGGGGCAATCACAGATATGTATGCAAACTGGGAGAAGAATTCCATGAGAGTAGCTATTCTGAGAAGGACTTAGGGGTTCTGGTGTCTGAAAAACTTGACATGAGCCATCAGCGTGTGCTTTGAGCCTGGAAGGCCAACAATATCCTGGGCTGCATCAGCAGAGGGATGGCAGAGGGATGGCAGAGAAGCAGGAAGGGATCTGTGTTCCAAGAGGAATACCTCTGCTATGAAGATAGGCTGAAGGAGCTGGGCTTGTTCAGCCTGAAAAAGAGAAGGCTGTGGGGAGACCTCATTGCATCCCTCCATTATTTAAAGGGAGATTATAAACAGGAGGGAAATCAACTTTTTACATGGGTAAATAGGACAAGGGAGAGTGGCTTAAAGCAAAAGGAGTGGACATGTAGATTAGAAGTCCAGGGGGAGTTTTTCACTGAGTGGTAAGGTATTGGAACAGGGTGCCCAGAGAGGCTATGGTTGTCCCATCCTTGAAGGTATTCAAGGACAGGATGAATGGCACCCGGGGCAGTCTAATCTACTACTTGACCTAGTGGTTGGCAACCATGCCTGCAGCATGGGATTTGGAATGTGATGATCCTTGGGTTCCCTTCCAACCCAAAACACTCTATGATTCTCTAGTACCCTACAGAGAAACATCTAAAGAGGAGAAAATTTTTGCAATGAACAACTAGCTTTGTGTACAGCTCACTGCCTGAAAAAAGTCCCATAAAATGTCAGAGGACAACAATTAATAGCAGTCCCTATCAGAGATAAAGAGAAAAATAAAGAGAATGTTTTAAGACCAAAAATATGGAATATTCCCCTTTACACAAGATTACTGATGAGTGAGATTCTTCCTGTGCAAATTTAATTTAATGAAAGGAATTCAATAAAGATTACAAACTTCAGAAAAAAAGATTTCTGTAAGGAAGTTCAACAGTCTGTTAGAAAGTTAACACTCTTTTTACTGTCCATAGCTCATTTCCAGAGGCGTTAATAGAACACAATCATTAAAATAACTGAAAATGTTGTTTGGCTTTCCAAAGCTATTAGATGTAGCTCTTATATACAATGTACTTACACTGGGTAAGCAAAGCCCTGCATATGTAACATTTGCAGAACACACATTGAGAAAACAAAATTGCATTCTATGCCTCAAGCACCCTTAAAGACAAACAAAAATAACAACAGCAAACAGGACAATGTCTAAGTTTTGTCTGGTGAGGAAACTGGACAGGGAAGTACGAGGGCTTAAAAGAGCTGACTATAGCTGGAGGATAAATTCTCCTGCATCTGCATGCTCACATCAGCTGGGTATTTTTTTTTTTTTTCACTTTTTTTCATTTTTCTTTTTTTCTTCTTTGAATCACATGTGTTGGCTTCCTAAACTTTTCACCCAACTGTGGAATGATGAGGAAAAAGAATTCCCTTTTATATCAATAGATGGTCTTAGGGAAAATGTTCTTATGCTGTGCTTGGTTTTTTTTCCAATCAAACTCTGAGTGTAGAATTATTGAATTAAGAAATAATAATTCAGAGACACCAAGTAGCTTTCTTTCCTTTGTTAGTCTCATTTCCCTAGATGAAACATAAGTAACTTCTGTGTTTTGGATGATGTCACATTGGCTATTTTAGGATTCATCTAATTTCTGCAAATTGAAATATGTTCAATTAATACTTTAAATATCTTCTACATGCATTTCCTTGAACCTTGAATGGAATTTGGTTAGTGTTAGAGCTTATTGATTTACTAGTGTTACTTATAACCAGAAAAATCATCAACAAGGAAATAAGAAGATACCATTAATCCACAAAATTTGTAGAGCTAATTCTTTCCATAAATAGCAGGAGTATGAAAATCCTGCCAGCTAAAAGATATACTGTCAGAAGTAGCATTTCATATAACATTTTTGCTTTTGTCTGAATGGCCTTTGTACTCACTTGTGGCAATCAAACTTATCAACTGAAGAAGTCAAAATATCTACAATATTAGTCTCCAGCTGAGAAGACAGAACAGACAGGTGCAAAATTATTAAGTTCTGATAATGTGAGTAGTGCCAGAAATGAATGACAGTCTTCATATTTTATATGATTTGCCCGGCTAATTATATTGGCATTCAATAGCTCTATCTAGTTAAGGACCTGTCAACATTTATCCTAGAAAAAAGAAAAATCAAAAACCTTATTTGCAGGATTTTACAGCAGAGCTGTAAGGAAATAAATTCTAGTCTGAATCTTGACACATGCAGTTAAGTATTTAAAGAGGTATTGCTTTCCATCAAACAACATGCAAACTGTACTGAGCATCTGAAGAGTCAACACTGGCCAACACAGCAAGATTAGAATAATACACCATTTACTTCTATTTACAGCAGGAGATAACTGCATTAACTCAGCTATCCTATTGTGTTTTTTAATGGAGGAGAACATCAAGTTCATAAAATAGGCAATTTTTCATTTATATGATAAGTAAATATCTTTTTTTTTTTCTTTTTCTCTTTCTCTGAATGCAGGTAAGTGAATTAAGCTAAATTATTCTTTGCTCTCCATATTTTCCTTCCTTCCCAGTCGTGGCGTTAATTTTGCAAATCTAGTAACAAAACATGCTCTGTAAAGTACTGGTTGGTGTGCTGGCCAAATTTTACCTAAGTTAGGCTCACAGACTTTCTTCTCAGAATTCATGCCTGCTCATAAAAAAGCTTTAGCATGGAAGAAAACACCAAGTGCAGACCACATCATCCTCTTGCTGCTACCAATCTGTTCAAATCTACATCTATAAGCACTCAAGGCAAATGCCAAGCTAGGAAAAAACCAAGTGAAAACAGCAATGTTTCAGGCACGTGATAATGAAGAGCTATGAAAGAAAATGTTAGTTAGTTTAGTAACAGGTGCTGTCCTTGTGCTGCTTTTCATTTCAGAAGCTTAACTCTTAATTTGTCCCTCACTGGTACTTATGCTGTTTATTGAACAAATTCATATTTCGGAGCACTTAGGAAATATATTAGTTGCATTATTCATGGCAAGCAAAGCAAAAGAGCCTTGTTACTCTAATGTTCTGTATCAATCACCAGATGAAACAAGATAACATTTCTTACATGATTTTGAAGTGACAACCTGTGATGTCTGCTTATCTACATTCAAGCTCATTCCTAACAATGCATTTTTCAGTGATTTTTTATTATTTACTTTCATGTTTTTTTGGTAGTTTAAGTGCTCTCTTTTTTAATTTTACATAGCAGTAAGGTCCAGTGCAATCAATTTATTCACTTCACTAGGAAACAAATTCAAGGTGTTGAACTCTGAAGTCTTGCTTTGCAGTGACAGCAAGACCCCTTTATGTCCAGACTACTCTTTGCAGTAGAACAAAGAAAGACACGGTTACTTTTTATATACAGCTTCATATAATGTCAGAAAAGAAAACACACCTTGGATATTAACTTTCAGAAAAATATCTACAAGTTACTTTTCTCAGTAGTTGGTAATTACTAGAGCTGGATGAAATTATTCCATGTTCTTGACAAATTATTTTTGAAATATTTTGTTTTCATAGACTCACTGGCTTGTCAAATGAAACAAAATCTGAAGCTGGCTTCAGTTTTGAAGGATGAAAAAATGTTTCCTATGTTATTTTTTATTTCTTCAAGTGCTTGCTTTCTTATTTCTTTTCTTATTTCTTATTTCTTCAAACAAAGAATTAAAAACTTGAACTTGAATAGTGTCACCTTGAAGAAAGCAAAGTTACCAACATAAATGAATAAAAACTTCATTTCAGGATTTGAATGTAACCTTTGCCCTTACTTTCTAAAATGGGAGTAACAATGCAGATGTCCAATTCTTGCAGATTTCCTTAAGGTTTTTTAACAGTTTTCTCTCACATTTCTCAGGCGTTCCATCGGTTTCACCCCTTGCCTCCCCAGAGACTGAGGAGCTCACTGTTATTTTCTGTTCACACAAGGCTTATACTGTTCTCCTGGCCATGAGGTCCTATTACAATTCTTGTTTTTCCTTTTCTCTGAGATTATCCCAGTGGTCCTTAATGGGTGGGTAATAAATGACAATACACTCAGGTTTCAGTAAGTCTGTGCTTGTGTACATACATATTTAGAAGTCTAGTTGTAGGAAAAAAGTTCTAATAACATTGACATTGCTCTGGCTTCTTCTTTGACCTTTGATCTTAAGAAGCTACCTTCAAAACTGTACTCTTATGTCTTCCCATCTCTGTTTCTCAGCAGTTTTTGCTCCCTAGGTGCAAGACTCTACACTTGCTCCTGTTTAACTGCATCTAGTTCCTCTCTGTCCCACTCTCCAGCCTCTCCAGTTGTATCAGCCATTCCTCCCAGCTTCATATCATCAGCAAACTTGCTGAGGGTGGTCACTATCCCCTCATCAAGGTAATTGATGAAGGAATATCCTTCCTCTGCAAGAATGGTTAAACCTAAATTTTGTGAGCAGAACCAAAATAGCCTATGAACTATCTCATCCCACCAAGAACTTTGAATCTGGGAATTCAAATGTGACTTTAATATAGCGCCTGAGTCCTGTTCTGGCTCATCTTATGGAATTAGGCAGTCAAACAGGAAGGAAAAAGCTTAGCCAGTGAAGAGCTGCTTCTTAGCACAAAGATTCTTGGCTATTCCAATACAATAAAAACTGATTTAAAATCCTTATAACAGATGTCTTGTTTGTTCACTGTTCCTGTAAAACTTTACATCCAAAAAAAGCGTTTCTTTCACACAGCCATATTCCATTCCACTAAGATCAATGACAAAACTTCTGCAGCATTTAGAAGTAGAATTAGCACTATCTAAAACTATCTCCTCTCATCTTGTACAGGTCCAGAAATACAAATCTATTATGGAGCTTTTTCAAAACATTTTTCATTGTGGTCTAAATACTTTAGCCATGATATCACAGCTCTTAAAATACAGCAGGCTCAGCATTACTCCCTCCTCACATAGAAGTGCAGTAGTATATTCCTCTTGCATTTCAGTCATACCTTGGTACCTATTATTTAAACATTCTGTTCTTTGGCCACTCTATTCTTCATGCAATCAATAAACCTTTTGCTAGCATAATATCCGTGGCTTTATATAACCAACTACTATTCAGACAAGCCAACATTTTAGACCTCTTTTACTGCAGCTGCAGTAAAATGGATAGAGAATGTAAAACACTGGCCAAAACACTGAAAAAAAATGTTATTTTGAGTGTCCAACTTGACACACTTACAAGGATTTGAATTTGAGAGTCTGGGTAGATGCTTTAATGTTTTTCTTGAAAGCTGGACAACATTTAAGATATCCCAAGCTGAATGTCAGATGTCAGCTGTCAGATTCTTCTTGTATTTCACGGTAATTATAATGCTCTGTGAACTGTAGAGCATTTGGATAATATCTGAACATTTCATATATTCAAATGCATTTCAGTAATGCACACTGGACTCTTTGTAAAAAGATACAGCCTGGCTGGAGCTAATTCTCATTGCAGACACTGCAAAAACTAAAGGTTCATTGAGAAGAAGCTAGGGCTGATCAGTAGTGAAAGAAGGAAGAGACAAAATCAAATACAAAGGATCCAGCAGTAATAAAATTCTTTCTGACTGCATTAGATCTAACTCATCTACTACAGTAGAGACATGAAGTTTTCTCTGAATTCTGAGACAAGGCAACCATCTGAATTACCCACCCTAATCAAATTTTTTGTTGTACATGTGCAAGTAGAGAGAAGAACTGATTAATGAAGAGTGAGAGAGATCTAGGCTTCTGACAATGAAAGTATATATGTATTTCACTTTTATTTATACATTTCGTGTACAATCTTTCCTTTTTCCTGTATGAGTGAGAAGGACTTGTAAAGGATGAACAAACTACTAATATAAGCACTTGAAGGATTACTGTGATGACATTGAGAAATGTATTTTACGGTTTCTCTACTATCTTTGCAACATTTTCAGCAAAATCCCAGGAAAACAGTTGCTCCAAGGGCAGTATGAAAGCATCAATCCTCAACTTACTGTTTTGGAGCAAGGGAATATATTAGATACCTTGTGGATCATGGGTTTGATTTACTATCTTGAGGACTGTGATCTACTTTTCTATAGCTTACTGGTTCAAAGTGCATTTCTTCTAGTCACCCATTCCTTAAGAAAACTAGATGATGATCCCAAGATAAGACAGGTCTGTAGCTCCCTGGATCCTCCTTACAGACCTTCTTATAGACGGGAGTCACATTGGCAAGTCTCCACTCTTCTGGGACCTCTCCAGTTGATCAGAAAACTGTAGACTTGCCAGTGTGACTCCCATCTACAAGAAGGGTTGTAAGGAGGATCTGGCCTTTTAGCCTGACCTCATTGCCAGGGATGGTTATGGAGCAGATTGTCTTGAGGGAGACCACATGGCACATGTGGAACAACCAGGGGATCAGGCCTAGCCAGCATGGGTTCTTGAAAGGCAGGTCCTGCTTAACCAACCTGATCTTCTATGATCCGTCTGGTAGATGTAGGAAAGGCTGTTCATGTGGTCTACCTTGATTTCAGCAAAGCCTTCCACACTGTCTCCCACAGTATTCTCCTGGAGAAGCTGGCAGTCCAGGGTTGGACAAATATGCTCTTTGCTGAGTAAGAAGCTATCTGGAAGGCTGAGCCCAGTGAGTGGTGGTGAATGGAGTTAAATCCAGCTGGTGACCAGTCACAAGTGGTGCTCCCCTGGGGCCTGTCCTCTTCAATATCTGCATTGATGACCTGGATGAGGGTATTGAGTCAGTAATTTGTAGATGAAACCAAGTTGGCTGGAAGTTTATATCTGCCTGATGATAGGAAGAGGGGGTCTGGACAGGCTAGATTGCTGGGCTGAAGCCAATGGGATGAGGTTCAACAAGATCAAATGCTGGGTCCTGCAATTGGGCCTCAACAACTCCAGGCAATACTACAGGCTTGGGTAGAGTGGCTGAAAGAGTATGTAGAAGAAACAAATGTGGGTACTGATTGGTGCTTGTCTGAACATGAGACAGCAGTGTGCCCAGGTGGCCAAGAAAGCCAATGGCATCCTGGCTTGTATCAGAAATAGAGCTGCCTGCAGGAGCAGGAAAGTAATTGTCTCTGTACTCAGCGCTGGTGATATCATACCTCTAGCACTGTGTTCAGTTTTGGGCCCCTCACTGCAAGAAAGCCATGGAGGCCCTAAACTGTGTCCAGAGAAGGGCCAAAAAGGCTGGTGAGGGATCTGGAGCACAGGTCTTATGAGGAGAGGCTGAGAGAGCCAAGGTTATTCAGTCTGGAGAAGAAGAGGCTGAGGGGAGACCTTATTGCTCTCTATAACTCTCTATATAAGAGAGGTTGTAGTGAGCTGGGGATCAGTGTCCTCTCCGGTGTAACTAGTGATAGGACTAGAGGGAATGGCCTCAAATTGCTCCAGAGGAGATTCAGACTGGATGATAGGAAATACTACTTTTCTGAAAGAGTGGTCAGGCACAGGAATGGGCTGCCCAGGGAGGTGGTGGAGTCATTGACCTTGCAGATGTTCAAGGAAAGTTTAGATGTCTTGCTGAAGGACATGGTTTAGTGAGAGCTATTGGTGATAGGTGGATAGTTGGACTGGATAATCTTGTGGGTCTTTTCCATCCTTGGTGATTCTGTGATTCTGTGATAAATGTGGTAGGTGAATATACTTAATTTTCCATTGGGTCCAAAATATGCTTTTATTATTTATGAATCCAATTAGAACAGTGATTGACCATTCATGACCAAGCTGTCTAAAAGCCAAAATATTAGGTTAGAATGAAAACTCAGGAATTTACAAAATTTTATCTCTATGATCTAAGAAGAAAAGATGATTGTGTTTGGTCCAGTGTAAGCTAGGTGAGGCCAGGAATTGAACCATACCTGTCTGCTCCTACCTTGTTGCAACATTGGAAGATCTGATGTGCAGTGATCACTCTTGCTAAAAGCTGCGTCCCTGCACTGTCCTAGTGAATAAGACTCTGTACTCAAACACTCAACTCCTACCTCAAAGTACAGTTAAAAGAGAGAATGAACAAGTGGTTCAAGAAAGATTACAAGCAGGAAGAATTTGTTGCTCTCTTTCTTGATCCACTTTTCTTATTTGTTTCCTTTAGGAATACACAATCATGTTTTGATCGTTACTGCACTAATAGTTGTTTTCACACATAAGAAATGGGGGGTGTCAGCTTGTGAATTTTCCTGGGCTTTCTGTCCAAGATCTCAGACCCTGTGTGCAAGATGGGAGTGGGAAGCCACCATACTATATCACAGCCAACCAAGCTGCCAGAGGATGGCAATTTGTTTCTGGTCCCAGTATGCCAACCTCGTTGACTCCCTGTCAGCTGAAGGTTGACATTATTAGGCAGAGGAATTAGGAGCTGTTTTCAGGATTCACTCTGAGACAAGCTCTGAATGACTCAACTGGCCTTGTTCATTTGATGCTTTCATTAGAAAGCAAGAAAATGTGTTGTTTTTTTTTTACACTCTTCTTGTTCAATATCTCATTAAAGAAGGTAAGTCAGTTAAAACCAAACTTTCTGGATCTTAACTCTGCCATTACCTTCATGTCCAGTGTAAGGCATTTGTATCGTAAAACAATAACAGAATCATAGAAACACCAAGTTTGGAAAAGACTTCCAAGGTCATCCAGTCCAACTCTATACCTACCTCCAAAATTTGCCCACTAAACCATGTCCTTAGTTCCTCATCTATATGTTTATTTGAACACTCCAGGGACAATCACTCAAGTGCCTCATTGGGCATCCTATTCCAGTGCCTGACTATTGTTTTGGACAATAATGTGTCCTGGTCTCTCTTCTGACCTGCTGCACTACTGACATACTAAGAAGAAGAGGCCATGCACAATCTCCCTTTGTAATGTGGTCCACAGTTCACTTAGCACCAGTCAGTGCCCACTAACTACGATCTTATGGGTAGATTCTCAGATACACCACTTCTTGCAGAATTGAATTTCATTTTCATGCTTTGCTTTCTTTTCCTGAATAAGAATAGGCAAATATGGGCCCTTTTGTTTCTGACTGTCAGTTTCTTCTACACTGTTAGGGTCTTTATCATAGCACAGTCTATGTCTTCAACCTGGTCAGTGAGCCTGGAGACTATAATCACTCCCATAAAACAAGGCCAAAGGCACTCTTTTTAGACAGGCTTTGAGATTGCCTGCAATGAAGAAAACCTGCTACTGACAACATCTTGATAAGATTACCTCTGGAGGCATTTATAGAACGCTAAGTTTTGTATCAAGTCCGTACCTCAGGATGACGTATCCTTAATTTGGAACTTTTTTCAACTTCTATGATGGTATCCAGTGCAATGAATAGATTCACACAATATTCTGTTAACCTGACACTTTCAGACTATGGCTCTGAGGGACGTGGTTAGTGGGCAAGATGGGGATGGGTTGGTGGTTGGTCAAGATATTTTCCAATCAAAATGATTTTAAGAGTCTACACGGCTATGATCTATGAATATCTATTACGATATCTACTGTTCCAAAAAAGAGGTGTGTATGCTCTTTGTCTACAGGGCTGACATGTCAACAGTGGCCACAATAATGATGTATATGATGTTTATCTGACCCATGCCAAAGCACCTTTAGTCCCTTGGTAATGACATAAAATCTTTCAGAAGATCAAATTTTAAAAAGACACATCAGAAAATCTAAAGGGCACTTTAAGAAAAGTATGTATCCCAAAGAGAGTGTTGAAGTAAATAGATATTACATTTCTTCTTCTAAGAGCACCTGCCAAGAGTCTCACCAAACATAATATGTCAAATACAAGAAATGTTTTTTTTAATATATTTGTTGAATTCTTCTAATGAAACAGAGAGGTTTTCCTCTCTCTAAAATAAAATAAGCTTCTTTACTTTTAGGCTTTGCACTGTTCTTCCCAGCACAAACAAGCTTTTTTACTTCCTCTTTTACCACTCACATTTTATGTAAGGACAGCTCTCCACAGAATAAAAATTAGAGTCTTTCACCTACATTTGTCATGCTAACAGCTTTTCTATTCTGAGAAATACACTTTTTGAAACTCTTCTATATTCTCATCTTCAACAAAGGAAGTTTTATTGAGAACATTAGTAAGATGCACTTTTAACCTAAAATGATTTTCCTCCACACTAGTATGCTTACAGATTGCATTTTTCTATTTTTTATTTACATATACATCTAAGATACATATATATTTAAGGAATACAAGCTTTCACCCACATTTAATTTATTTATTTATTCTTCAAATATCTGTAACTCTTTTACTGAAGCTTAAATAGTACTTTCATCAGCAAAATGGCTTCTGCATTAGCACCCATCTTAGAAGTTTTAAATGTCCCATCTGATTTCTGGTAGTTAATTCATCTTGTGCAACAGGTCTGTTTACCTCCTTCTAAGGAACTAACATAACACTGCAGTATCCTGAGTCAAATACAGTGATGGTGCTTGAAACCGTTGAAAAGAGACAAAATCTCTTTATTTCATTTTCTCAATATACTTGCCACCGACTTAGATTATGTTGATTCTCAGCATTTACTTTGTGTGCTATTTTTGTTTGTCTCTATAATTCGCAAGATCTTCCAGCTCTCAGCAGTACGGGTTTTCATCCATGTTTATACTACTATCATCAATAACCTCCATATGCTTCATTCTGAAATGAGTCATTTTTTTTTTTCCTGGAAAATTAACTGAGTCTCTTGTAGATGGTTCTAAGTGTTTTGTTTTTCATAATCACAGAATTGGAGGGGTTGGAAGGGACCTCTAGAGATCATCGAGTCCAACCCCCATTTGAAAACAGTTCCCTAGACCGGGTTGCACAGGTAGGCATTCAATTGTGTCTTGAATGTCTCCGGAGAAGGAGACTCCACAACCTCTCTGGGCATCAGAGCATTCAGCCATAATCCAGTCTTTTACCAGAGGCAAATAAAAAAAAAACCTACAAGATGGTCTGTTCAGTGCCATATCTAAAAGGATTATTTGTGTAAGCTTATGGTCATTTTAAAATTCTTCTAAATATTTCATGTTTACACAGAGTACAATATATTCTTTTCACTTCAAAAGCTTATTTTCATATGTTATTAAGTTGAATCTGAAGGACTCTTGAGTGCTCAATTTGTAAAAAGAAAACCTCTTGAATTGCTTTTACTTTAGCCAAATATTTCTTGCAGTCAGTGTTTACAGACTGAAAATTTGGGATGTTGCTATCATGGTCCGTATTTAAATACAGTTTTAGATCAAGTTTCATTAAATAATAGATGGCTGAATTTATTTTGGGTTGCTCAGACCTTGCTGAACTATGAATACTTCCATAACATTCCACAATGACTCTGGGCTCTGTTCCAACTATCTTCACAGTGCAAAACTTATTCCTTACACCTAGTCATAATTTCACACACTGCAAATCGCAGAATAGTACTCTAAAGATCTTCATGTATCTCGTGTCCTCCAGTCCCCTGAGCATCTACGTGGCCTGGGAAGCCTCCTTTCAGGGAACTGTATAGAGCTATAAGGTCTCCCTGGAGCCTCCTCTTCTCCAGATCGAATAATCCCAGTTGTCTCAGTCATTCTGCATAAGACTTGTGCTCTAGATCCTTCATAGATTTGTTGTCCTGGACATTGCACATGCTCCAGGGCCTCAGTGTCTTTCTTTTAATGAGGAACCCAAAACTGAACACAGCACTGGAGGTGTTCTCAGCAGTGCTGAGTACAGAAGGTTGATTGCCTTCTGCTCCTGCTGGCTGCATTAGTGCTACTACAAACCAGGGTTCTGCTGGCCTCCTTTTCCATGTAGGTACACTTCTGGCTCATGAGCAGTTGATGCTGCGATTACTCTGTATACTTTCAAGGTCATGTGACACTTAGTACTTTCACCCCAAGTAAATTAACAGGAACGAATAATTGTCTAAAAGCTTGATGAAACTCATCAGTCTCTGTGCAAAATCCCAGATTCAATCCTCAGCAAGTGATGAGACAGCAAGCCTATCTGGCAAAAGAATGTTTCTGTCTTCTGCAGAAATCTGCAGCCATGAGCATCCTCTGCTTTCTCTGCCTGCCAATATGTGGATCATTCTCTGATGGCCCATATGTCATCACTGAGGGAATTTGCTTCTCCTCATTTGTGGCAGACACATCTGCAAGTATACTTCTGACATCTGCAGGCAGAGAAAATGTCTTCTTTCAGTTACTAAATGGAAATGGCACAAGATTCCAGCCTTCAACTTATCAGTATCCATCTTCCTTTAGTTTAGATATAACTTCTATCTATCTATCTATCTATCTATCTATTGCATCTATCTGCCCTTCCTTTCATGCAATAAATGGTTTGGGTCCTGACTTTCCAAAGGTTTTGGAAGCAACCTGTGATTCTTTGTCCTCTGCTTTTATTTACCTCCTTGATAAGGCACATCCTGCTCACTTCCTCTTAACAGACCTTTTACCGGGGAACTCAACTAGAGCTCCTGCAAGACTGAAAACTGAAAGTCAGACTATAACTTGTGGTATATCATCACCTTACATTCACTAACTGACAGTTCAACACACTTTTTAGGAGTGCTTCAGCATCTTTCCTTGGTGGTCTCATTTGTATAAATAGGTGACTTTCACACCTTAATCTAGATTTAGGTATGAAATACCTGAATTGAAAATGCAAAGAAGACAGAGCCAGGCTCTTTCCAGTAGTGTTCAGGGTGAGGACAAGAGGTGATAGGCACAATCTGGAGCATAAGAGCATCCATCTGAATGTAAGGAAGCACTTATTTACTGCACAGGTTTAGGAGCACTGGCACAGGGACCGTGAGGTTGAGGAGTGCCCTCCTTGGAGGTCTTCAGAAGCCATCTGTCTGTGGTCCTGGGAAACCTCCTGTAGGTGTCCCTGCTTAAGGAAGGGTTGGGTCAGATGGACCTAGAGATCCCTTCCAACCATTCTGTAATTTTTTTATTTATATGGTCAGTTTGCTAACTCTGAACTGTACTATTGGAGGTATCTATAAGATTACTTTTGGAGACTCTTGATTAGAAGATATACTTGGTCCTCCAATAGAAATGAGTTTGTTCTGATTTTTGTCATTAGTGAAATGCAGGAAGTTACAACACCTCTACTGAGACACGAACAATTTTCACAGTATTTTAAAGTTTACCTCTAGTCCAGAAGCTACTGGTGTGACCTCTCTGGGGGTAGCTCTCAGAAACCCGAGTGCAAAATACATCTGGACACTCTTACAATTATAGTAATAGTGTGCCATTCAGATTCATAGATTCATAGATTCATTAGGATGGAAAGGACCTACAAGATCATCTAGTCCAACCATCCTCACACCACCATCCCTACCCTCCAAGCTACTAAATCAAATCCCTTAGCTGATAAACCCAAGTGTTTGATGTAGTTTTTAAACATAAAAAGTTCTGTTTTCCTACCAGAATAGGTTCCTCCCTCCATCAGCGTGCCTTGGAAGAGCACTTAAGATCTTCTATTTTGCTTTTACTTTGTTGACTAAAATTTCACTCTACAAAAGGAGCAGATGAAAATTCCCACAGTCCATGACTGCCCATTTGCAAGGCTTTAAGCACAATGCAGTGCACACATGATGAATTGCCTGATACTGGCAATGTTAGATAGCATCTTATATTTTGGATTATGAGCTGATGAGCTATGACTGCAGTTTATTGCACTGATTATAATTTCACTACTACCTTCTGCTTCCCCAGCTGTTGTGTTCATTGGTTACTACCTATATTGGACTGTAAGCTCTTTGGGGCATGAAGTATCTTTCAGACACTGCTACATAATGTGGGACTAATCTGTATTAGGAGTTACCCTCTGTCTTCATGCAGCAGAAGATAACTGATCACATTACCACATAATATTACACATTAAATAAGGATGTGGATGACATCAAGCTCTGTGGTGCAGTTGATACATCCAAGGGACAGGATGCCATTTGGAGAGAACTAGTCAGGATCAAGGCCCTCATGAGATTCAAGAAATCTAAGGGCAAGGTCTTGCATATGGGTCAAGGCAACATCCTGTACCCATACATAAGGAGAGAACACAGCCCTGATGAAAAAGCCTTAGGGATAATGGTAGATGGGAGGTGGGCATGAGCAAGCAGTTTGCCCTCACAACCCAGAAAGCAAAACATATGCTGGGCTGCATCCAAAGCAGTGTAGCCGGTAGGGTGAAGGAGGTGATCTTGCCCCTCTGTGCTACTGAGACCTCACCTTGACTGCATCCAGATGTGCAGACCTCAGTACAGGAGAGACATAGACCAGTTGGAGTTTGTCCAGAGAAGGGCCACAAAAATGATGGAACACCACTCCTACATGGACAGGCTGAAGGAGATGTGGCTGTTCAGACTGGAGAAGAGAAAGCTCCGGGAGACATGATATTGGCCTTTCAATATCTAAAGGGGTGCTATAGAGAAGAGAATAGACTCTTTAGTGGGGTCTGTTGTGATAGGACAAGGCAAAATGTTTTCAAGTAAAAAGAGAGGAGATTTAAGACCGGATATAAGAAAAAAACTTTTTATGGGAAGGGTCATGAGGCACTGGGGCAGAGGCTGCTCAGAGAGGTGGTGGATGCTCCATCCCTGGAGACACTCGAGGTCAGAATGAACAGGGCTCCAAGCACCCGAAGGAGCTATTGGTGTCCTTGTTCATTGCAGGAGAGCTGGGCTAGATGACCTTTAAAGGTCCCATACAACCAGAAAGATTTTATAAATGTATGATTCTGTGATGCATTCTACTCACAAAATAAACTTTATTATTCATTATAGGGCCATTCTCATGAAGGTATGTTTAAAATTACCATGGACCATGTAGAAACTAAGAACCTGCTCTTAAAAAGTCCTTCTGAACTTCCAAACTATAGAAATAAGAGATTGAAGTGGAATAGAGCCAGCAGAGCTTCAGCAAATTGATAGAAAGGAGGTCCCCAAACAATTCAGAGAATCTCAAACTGATTTCTTCTGATTAGGTACAACATTGCGTAACCGAAAAATCTCAAGTATATTCATGTATAGACCCTTTTAAAATGTCAGAATTTACAAGCAACAAGAATTTCTGTTACACATTCCTGAGTGAGCTTCTCCAGATTTTCAGCTTGCATTTCTAGTTTTCATTCATCTCCCCAGAACTGTGCACTTTTTTTTTTTTTTATCTTTCTTTTCCTCCCCCTCACATACCAAAAGCTCTTCAAAATTTCTGGGGATTATTTTGGATCCCTGCCTCATTTCAAGAAAATCACGACTTTTTTCTTTATCTTTTCTGTCCAATTTAAACCTCCATCACTACTCCCATGTCATGCAAGAATACATACCACACATACCACACATTAAATTTTCATGCTGTAAAGCTTCTAAGATGTATTTAAATAATATTCTGATGAATGACTTGATTACTGAAAATTCTGTTATTAAAAAGATGCACTTTCTTGTCAGAAGAGCAAGGGTGGGTAGAACTAGCTGAAGCTCTTAGTGCACTAACACTAGTCTCACTAATGACCTAATATGCCATCAGATTTTCCAGAGCATATTTCCATTTGAGTTTCAGACACAGCCAGAGGACATCTTAGGTTTATCAAGCTACAACATGCCACACCAGGATCAAATTCTGCATGAAAGAAAATTGCTCACTAATGTTCTCATCAGCCCATGTTGTACATATGTACAGGGTCATCAATAACGTAAATAAAAATCACATGAAATACGCTTATCAGTCACTAAACTTCACATTCTAGTCATATACTGTTTACAAAAAATATTCACTTACATTAGAAGGATTTAACCTATAAGTGGAATACGGATTAAATGAAAAACAACAGTCAATTGATGGGAATGAGGAATAAATTCACTTAATAACTTCTTCTGTGGTTGTAGATAAGACATTAATATTTTGAATGTCTCATATTAACTATAAAATAGCTGATACTGGTCAGCAGTAATACAGTGGGTTATACTGCAGCAAAATACAGTGGGTTAACAGGAATAATGATCTGATTCTATTGATTTATTTCTATATTCCTGCATCTTCTGATATGAAATTTATGACACTCTTGAGTCACATTATAAAGGGACAGAGTTGTTTAGTTTTATAATAGATTTATATTGATTTATTTCATTATTGTTGCAATCCACTATTTTACAGAACATTTTGAAAAAGTGTTGCAGTGTTTTTTTTTTGTTTTTTTTTTTCCTCTCGGAATGACAATCTGCCTCCCTAAAATCCATCTGGAGTTTCCCCTGAATAAATAATTTGTGATCTAAATTATTCAATGATACTGCTCTGTGATGTTAAACATCTGCTGTGTTTCATCCCTCAAAGTTCATTTCATTGATTGGTTAAGCAGTTTTTTTTTCATTTATTTAAAAAAAAAATGGTTTTGGTTCCTTGAATTAAATACAACATATGCATACAAGAAAATGCTATACATTTTATCACTTGTAATGTTAGTAAGGTCTTTGTAGGTGAGAGATATTACTAATCCCATAGATACTGCTGAAAAGGTTTTTAATATAAACGTCCGGGAAAAGATTAGACCAGAAATGACTATACTGGGATTCCTGAGATATAAATAAAGTTGTTTTTCTGGGAAAGCACCTGTTTTTATATATTAATGAGAAATTTCACAGGGCCATATTTTGCCCTCAGATACTCATGCATAAATCAAATTGATTTCAATTGAAATTGTGAGTGCATATTTGGTTGCTTTTACTGGAGCATCAGTATTGCAGAAGCTTCTGCAGAGATTACACAGCTAGATTTTCCTTTAACTTTAAAATCCCCATTTTACACTTGAATTGGCAATTTTAGCTTCCAGATCTGACAAAGCCATCCAGAGGGAAATAACACCTCCCAAGAAGAGCTAGAGCTTGGCTGAGTGTCCTAGAAAAAGTATCAGTGTGTGCTTGTTCTGTTCCTACACCCATCCCCAGGCATGTGCTCCAGGCCAGGTTTAGAGCCAGGATGATGGGTTAGTTGGGCCTTTAATCTAATGTGGTTCAACCGATTTTATTTCAGTATGTAATCATGATTTTTCAAAAGAATAAGTTATTTTTATTTTTTGCAGGTTAAATGAAGCAATTTCTGTTTTTAAACTTTGCTTTGTACCTCTCATTTTCTTGGTTTCTGGACTACGAGCCATCACAGTCTATAAGGTACCTTCTGTGACATGACATGGTGATGATGGGGTACATGGTTGGACTACTTGATCTTAGTGGTCTTTTTCAACCTCAATGATTCTGTAATTCTATGGTCATATTGAAAAGTGTGGATGTAACTTCTCATCTCAGTACACTCTTAAACTTGCCTTCTCCAGCAACAAGGGGTATTAGAGTGAAGTTATCCACATGACAACAGTTTTCATAGTGGCAGTCATCCAAAAAGGAAAAAATTGGTTGAAAACAAAAACAAATTAAAACTAAACTTCACATTACACTCTTTTAAAACAATTTTATCTTAATACAGAGAAGAAAACTGAAAAAAGTACTTAACTGTTCTTCCTATTTGATTCTTTTCATCTGTATATTTTCTTTGAAAAAGACCAGTTAAAACCACCTATTGTGACTTTCTTCACATATTCTGGCCTTGGATACTATCCTGAGACCCTGCTCTCTTCTCAGTGCATTTTTCTAGAATGAAGTATACTTTTGGCATTTTCAAAATCCTGTCTGAAAGCTAAATATGGTAATGGTGCATTTAGTGAGTCCACATCACCTCGTTATTTCTTTGACAGCTTTCCTCTCAACACAAATAAACTATTCACTCTGATCCCTCTCCCCTTCAGCTGCATCTCAAATTCAAATATAACAGGTTATTTGAGGAGATAACCCATGTTCCAGTGTGCACAATTAGCTCTGCAAAAATAAAGCCAATGACAAAAAAACGCACCCAATTTGTTTACATGAGCTCAATATATTAAAAGATTAAGAATACTTTGAGGATGCTACTTGTCCCCCATTTTATATCATTTGGGAATGCAGCTGGTATCTTTATCACTACATCACTAAGCCATCTACTGACAGTGGGAGGATCTGTATGTATCTGAAAAATTCCACCACAGGCTCTCTTGTATTAAAACGAATTGTTTCTAGTCAGTTAATTAACTAAACTTAAATATATTTTTGTGTGTTCTACTATTCAATATGGAATTATTTAGAGTTTTTTTTATTTCCAGAATTCTGAGTCTGTTCATCGATTCATATTCATTAGTTTCTTCTGTTGTAGTAGCCATTTAAAGAAATATCATCTCAGATAATAGACTGTTAAAAGAACATCATGACCTTGTGGGCACCTTGCTATTTTGATCCAAAACTTACCCTTATAAGATTATTTTTCCTATCAGCCACTAGAGAGCAACGTCTCAGCTCACTCCATCAGCAATTCATTGACCTTCTTAACTTTAAGCAATTACTGCCTGACATTCAAACTGGGTTACATTTTGAGCTTCACTATTTTCTGTACTTGGTAATGATAGTGGATGAAATGTGGCAGTCAGTTGATTGGATACTTGAGTTCAGCTCTTGCTAATCATAAACATGTGTTTTATTCCAACCCATTTGTACATGGAGTAGTCTACCTTCTTGACTTTCATAACACTGTCATCAGATATGCCGGAACTTTATTGCCAAAGGTCAAGTGTCTTGTTATAGTGAATGCCTGTACCTTGGCCTCTATCAGCTACTTGGATGGAACGTGATCACAAAAATATCTAGTGTGTGTCACAAAGAATACTAAGATTTAAGATAATGATCACAGCCCCATTATTAGTATGGTCTATAGAATAATGAGAGATCCATCATTATTCTCTTATTTTGCCTGTGTTTATTCTTCTTCATAAGATGCCGTTATTCTAAACTCCTAGTGTTAGATCTAATTCCTTACAGTAATCACAGAATTATAGGGGTTGGAAGGGATTTCTAGAGATCATTGAGTCCAACCCCTCTGCCAAAGCAGCTCCTGCACTGGTAGGTGTCCAGGTAGATCTTGAACGACTCCAGAGAAGGAGACTCCACCACCTCTCTGTGCAGTCTGTTCTAGTGCCCCACCACCCTCACTGTGAAGAAGTTCCCACATACTTTTGTGAGGAACTTCCTATGCATCAGCTTGTTGCCATTTCCCCTTGTCCTATCGACACACAATGCTGAGAAGAGTCCAGCCTTGTCCCTTTGCCTCTTGCATCTTAGGTATTTATAGATGTGGATCAGATCCCCTTTGAGTCTTCTTTTCTCAAGGCTGTACAGAGCCAGGTCTCTCAACCTTTCCTCATGTAGCCCTCCACTACACTCTTTTTAGGAGATCTCTGTCTTTTTTGTTCGGGGGAGCCCAGAACTCAACACAATACTCCAGGTGGGTTCTCACCAGGGCAGAGTATTTCAAACATCATACCAGACATTTGAAAGTGAAAAAAAAAATACAAAAACAAAACAAAACAAAACAAAATCAAACAAATAAATAACCCCACCAAGTTAAGTGATCCAGTAATCAGGTACTAGATATCTTCTTGTTAGGGAAAATATGCTAGAAGTGAACAACTACTGTTTCCTATTCAACATAAACTACTGTACTGCAGGAATAATTTCTGTGCTAAGAAAGGAGATTAATCTGTTTTGGTTTTTTTTTTTCCTAATTTTATTCTTCAGTTTTCTGTCCAGATTCCAGTGGCAATAGTTATCTCCTAAGTAGAACTGTATTCTCTTGTACTCTCACTATCCTTTCCTACTCCCTAACAATGCATGCTTTCCCATCTTTGGTGCTGCACAGTGCTGATCTGAGCAGGACCCTCTAATTATTCAAGATAGTAAATGAATTATTTCATTGTTATGTCCAAGTAGAAAGGGAAGGAAATTAAATGGTCTGCAGTTTTACATCTAGACACCGTTACATTCAGTTCAAGAAGTTTCACACAGTGTATGTGACATGCTACCTACCAGGTGAGTAAAATGAATGGAAATCAGATTTACCATGTTCTATGCTTTTTCCAATAGCATCAGTACTGAAGATATTGATGGAAACTTTATTAAGACTCTCTGTTCCTTGGTCTATCCATTTATATACTAATATTAGCATTTGCAAATATTTCTTAAAACTTCATATGAAAGCTCCAGTATTGTAACCTGAGGACTGCCATTACCAGTGACTGCTGCTTGGACACAGTGTTGGTCTCCAGGCAGCTCCGAACTGAATTCCTCTTCACATCCTAGTGAGTAGTTCTTTTCAACTTCTAATGACTCTGAAAAAGTCATGCATAATAAATATATGATTCACAGACAGCTACTTAGCCTGCTAACAGATCTCTAATTTGTTATCTAGTAAATATAGTAACACTTAAAATACAGAAACTCAATCAATGAATATCTCTCTCTGTCACGCTAATCTGGTATACACAAATTGCCATGCATTGCTGCTAGACATTATTACAGGATACATGTACAAGCTATGATTTAAAAAATTGTACCAAGTGCATCAAAATGCTGAAGGAAATAGTCATTTAAACATATTATTAGCTCCTCTTTTTCTGCCTTCTCTCTTGTGGTGTCCTGTTAGGACCATCCCCCAAAAACAGAACATAGAAATGGGTAGAGTTATCTGGTCAAAAGCCTGAATTCAGAACAGATAACTGCAGGTGATCCTTAATTTTATTACAATAGGATTTAGTAATCTTACTTCAAATTGGCAAGACAGAGTGCCAGGCAGCATGTATAAAACTTGCAATTCTTCGTGGTAGACACCATGAGTTGCAAAATAGAAGCATGGAGCCGCAAAAACTGATGATCCTAAATGGGGAATTTTGAAAAGGATACAGCCTGTTTGGGACTCGATAGAAATAATCTTC
Source organism: Oreortyx pictus (assembly GCA_036925125.1). Classification (NCBI taxonomy): domain Eukaryota; kingdom Metazoa; phylum Chordata; class Aves; order Galliformes; family Odontophoridae; genus Oreortyx; species Oreortyx pictus. The sequence continues at coordinate 93,363 of JAUPFR010000135.1, read as the reverse complement.
TATATTCTTGAAGGAGTATTAGAAAAGTCACTATATAATTCAGGGGTGAGCCAGTCACTTCCAGTGGTCTCTTTAAATCTCAACTATTTTGTCATCTGTCTAGTAGCATTTCCCTCTGTTTTCAATGACAGGCTCAGACTTTATGAGCCTGTTATGTAAATTCAATTGAGATTCAGAAAACAAGAAGTCTAAATCCTACAGGCACTAAATACACTTAACAAATACCTACTTCAGTAGAAATTATGCTGCTCTCTACTTGTGGCAAAGTGTTGATTTTGAACATGTTGTCTGAAGTACATAGTAGAGATGTTATTAGGATTGATAATTTTATCTCACTATTTAGGTGGTTTTTGGACATCTAAGATATTTCTGGTTTCTGAATATGTTGTATGATATTAATATGTGTGGGTCCATGATCCTTTCCCTCAGTTATGTTTGGAGAAAGCTTGTCAAAACCTTTATTTTTCCTGGCTTCATATCATACTCATGTAGAACTCTACATTCACCATGGATTTTCATAAAATATCATTGATTTAATGAAACTGAAATGATTTTTTCAACTTTCAGAAAATGTACAGCTAAGATATCAGTTTGTAATTACATCTGAAACATGGTTAAGTTCAGTTAAGTTGCCTTCATTGGGAACATTATTCTCAGTGTAGTCTTTAGAACTGTGTGCTTTGCCAAAGAATGTCACAAATGGTCTGCTTGAGATTAAAAATAAAACAAACCCAAATAAATTAAATTAAAAATCTGAAACAATTATCCAGATTAACTGACCTATTTATAGGCTGGATCGATAGGCTGATGCCAATTCTATGAACATCAATAAGACCAAATGCCAAGTCCTATGCTTTTGTCACAACAACTTAATGCATTGCTCAGGCTTGGGACAGAGACGCTGTAAAGCTGTGTGGAGGAAAAGGATCTGGGAATATTAGTCAACATTTGACTGATCACGAGCCAGCAGTGTGCTCAAGAGACAATGGCTGTAATTTGCACCAGGAGAGGTTCAGGTTGTATGCTACAAAGCATTTCTTCTTGGAAATTCTGGTGATGCACTGGCACAGGCTGCCCAGGGTGGTGATGGAGTCACTGCCCTATGGGTTTTCCAGAAAAGGGTAGTTGTGGCACTGAGGCAAATGGTCAGTAGTCATGGTGGGGATGGATTGGTGGTTGGACTGTGTGATCTTAGTGGTCTTTTCCATTGTCATTGATTCTGATATCCTGTTTGCTAGAACTTCCAAAAATAATCAGTAACTTTCTCGGGTGTTACCGCTCACAATTACACCTGTCAGTTCTTCACCACTGCCTCTCAGACCACTGGAAAAGATTAACTATTAGAGGAAAAGTGGACTTGATCATAATCATGAAAAAATAAATACAAGTGCATTTTTCTAGTGTTTGTTTGTTGAGTACAGGGATAAATAGTAGGTTATGAATTATAGTTATAGATTGAGAAACTAGGAAATACTGTGATCACTTGTTCTGAGCTCTCTTAGATATTTTTCTTTTTTCTTCCAAAAGGCATCATTCAAATTTATGAGTCAAGTTCTCAAATCATTTAGGTTTCTTTTTTTTCTTACTAGATTTGTTTTTATACGCTCTCTAGAGAAGGCAGAAAGAGAAATTCTTTCTGATGATTTTGATGTGAATAAATCATTACATGATAAAAGAAAAAATTCTTAGAAACGTTTAAGATAGGAATGAGACAAAGGATGTGTATGGAGGCTAAATTTTTCAGCCCCCTCCCTGGAAGTACTGAAGGCCAGATTGGATGGGGCTGTGATCAACCTGGTCTTGTGAGAGGTGTCCCTGCAGAGGAGTTGGAACTAGATGACCTTAAAGACCTCTTCCAATTCAAGCCTATGATTCTTTATAACTTTTGGCACAGAGACCATATCAACCCAAACAGACTTGATTTTCTGCATACAAATTTAGATATAAAAAGAACAAAGCAGTTCAATTATACATTTGCTGACTGAAGACAAGTTTACTGCAGAGGGAAGAGAAGTTCTTGAGTGTAATTGTTGTCCAAATTATTGTGAAGAGAAAGTAAATGATGTTTTACATGCAAAAATCGGCTTTTAGCTGATGGATAAGTTACAAACTCTGTGTTCAGACCACTTAAAATTGTATGTATCTGCTAAAAAGATGTTAAGCGACAATATGAGGAATTAGTTTGAAGTTACTTTAAATTCTGTTTTAGCTATTAAGGTTATGCTGGTCAGTAACTCCATAAGAAGTAGTTCTCTTTGACATCCTATCTAACACTTCTGTATCATCAGTAAAGAGGCTTTGCTTCACTGATTTGTTATACAGCCCTGAAAGTTGTGTGCTTTGGGCTGTTATACAACAAAGTACAGTATTTCTAGCATTTAGCCTTTCATTGTTTTTGAGAAGAGCAGGTTACAAAAAGCAAAGAAAGAATTGCTTTCTCTGGTGTACAGAAAAACAATATGAAATAGGAAAGAAAATCTCGTATTACTTTTGATTTGAAGTGGTTTCACGAGGTTTCAGCTAATTCTCAACCAGTGTCGAAATGGATCATGGGATTCTCATTTAGGAGTGATTTTTAAGGATCAATCTGACTTTTTCTGCACCCTTAAATCAAAAGATTGAAACAATGAATGACTTCCAGTGAGACGGACTGATTGTGGATGCGGTTTTCCACTTAATCCACACTAGACATTAATTGTAAATCCTCTCTCTGATAGCAAGTGTCTCATTTAGCATGGACTGAAATCTATGAAAGATCTGCCATTGACTTCAGAAACTATTAAACCAGCATACTTGTAGCATATGGAAAGGAAAGATTATACACCAGATACCAAATTTTTATTAACATTGGAAAGGTACTCAGCCTTCTCAGTTCCTTTTATACAGTGACAGAAGATGAAGGATTTAAAACAAAATTCCTATGTTACAAATGAATTTTCTTGTGTCATTAATTGCAGTTAGATGAGAGAAAATATGTGGGATATTTTGTTTATTTTATATTTTAGTCTTATTTTTTACTTAGATTCTGCTTCTTAATATATTTCTTACAGTGTTTCACCTTGGTTTATTTATTATTTAGAAATGAGCTTTTACACATCTTATGTGTAAGTGTCAGGAAATCTTTTGCTGGAATTTCTACGCAAATGTCAAACAAGATAACAAGATTTCCTGGAATTGACCCAGCAATATGTCAACAGTAGAGGACAGCTGAGGATTTGTGTGTTGTGTGTGTGAAGGAGAAACTACAGTTTTGGCTTTCCCCCCTTTATATTACTTATGCACACAAAAACACATGCACGAGCACAGACCTGGAAGGGCATCACAGGGGAAACAGGAGACATTACATTTGATACCAGTATCTCAGGAACATATAACTGATACCATTTACCCAGTGTGAAGTAATTTTAAACTTCAGGCTGGGCGCTAGGAAATATTACTTTTCTGAAATAGTGGTCTGGTGCTGGAATGGGCTGCCCAGGGAGGTGGTGGAGTTACTGACCCTGAAGGTGTTCAAGAAACATTCAGACATCATGTAGAGGGACATGGTTTAGTGAGAACTATTGGTGATAGGTGGACAGTTGGATTGGATAATCTTGTAGGTCTTTTCCAACCTTGGTGATTGTATAATTCTATGAAAAATGAAATCCAAAACATCATTGATAACTACTTTGGTAGGTTCATTCAAGAGCACAGTATTAAAATGAAGTCAAGGGAAAACTATTAGGTAATAAAACTCTGAATGCAAATTAGCTAGTACTGAATAACTTTATACATAGTTTTCAAAATATGTTCTTCTTCCTCTTAAATACAAATTTCACTCAGAAGCACAAGATATATTATGAGTTCTTCCTGACCTCAGGGTTAGGAATAAAACAAATTATTTTACTGCTGACAGTAATTAGGCAGAGGATAATTAGTAAAATCCAACTGTAATGTGCACACTTACTGTAGGAACACTTAAAGAGTCTCTACAGAGCTTTTCACAATTGCTATTTCCTGTCCCTTCTGAATACACATTACCCATTCTCTTCTTCTATCTATCAAAAAGATTCCTGTGCACACACTGAGTGTATGTTTACTATAGTCTGTCAAACCTCAGAGCTCAGCTCATGGGAGGTGCACATGTACATGCTGAATATGAGGATGCTCAAGCAGTGACAAGATTCTTGATATAGAGAAATAAAATAGTGAGCTATTTTGTCAAAGGATCCTATAAACACTGTGCTGCAAGTAAATGAGTAGTTTATTAATAGGAGAATTAAGAAATGAATCTACATAAATTTTCCCTGATTCCAGAATTTGAATGCAAGAATATAATTTTATTTGTATTACTGATTAATGTAAACTTTCACTTTCCAAACCCCAAGCACTTTATGAACTGTGCAACAAATACAGGAGCAGTTTCACTTATTGCTAAATGCAGAAATCTCTGCAGTAGAGCTCTGCATCTGTTAATTAAGGTACATGTGTAGCCCAAATTTCTTTTACAATACCCTTGTGTGCCATCTCCATATCTCAGGCTGGGAACCAAAGCAGTGAATTTGCCATGAATCTCCATTGGCTCAACTTTTATCCCAGAGATATTGTGAAACTGGATTAAATCTATATAGAGAGCTCATGGCAGTGCAAGGAGTTAAACACAAGTTGAAGACAGAACTCCTCTATCTGGACACCAAAAATGGTGCTAGTGAGTGGTATTAATCTTCCAGCTTGCAAATGTGATTTTCTTTATTCTGCTAGGAGATAGGAGTTGCATTTGTTCTCTGAAAATTGTCATTGAGTTCTAGGGAGGTAGGGCTTTTCAAGCATCATAATTGATGGATTTGTAATTAACAAAAGCTATGCAGCAAAAGAAAATCATAGCATGATGACTAGATTACAAACCCAGTTTTTTCATCCTGTTTCTTGTTATTTTGCAACAGCTCTGATTGTAGCTCCTCTGACATTTGCATAACTTCATAGGCATTTGAGGTGCATGCTGATTTTATATTTTATCTCATTTGATGTGTTGCAGGTGCTTGTCAGTGACTACGACAATTTCTATTACAGTCATCTTTTATTTTCTTGAAATATTTGTGCAGAGGAATATAACACTGAGGCATGTCACGACTCCATGTTAATCCTACTAAGTGGAAAGGCTTATTGAAGGTATAAAAAGAACTGCAGAAGAGAGGGGCTTGTGTCTGATGGCCACAAGGGTGCTGAGGGAGTGGGGGTTGATTTTGAATACTGTATAAGATAATTTAAGAGCATCTTTGCATCCATCTGTATTCAGCAAGATATCTATGCATATGATTAATGTTGTCTCCTCTTCTCCCTAGGTTGCTGCCTTTGCCTCATGATTAACACCTTCTAGTATCTTGTCACCACTGAGACATCAATGGAACTTCACTATGACAGATGCACTCATGGTAAACAGACTCAATACTGACAAGCTAAAAGTTTGGTCTGGAAAGTTGGAAAATGTTGACAGCTGCGGAAAAGTATTGCACGGTACTATACATAGGTTACTGAACCTAATGACTTCAGGTAAGACTTTAGGTTGATGACAGAACACTTACTCCAACTTGTTATTTCCTCAAGTTTTTTTCGTATTCTGCAACCTGGATTTCTTCTCTGACTCCTACACTAAGATTGAAATATCCAACTATCTGACGTATGAAGCTTTATTCATTCAGGTGTATGTAGAAGTACAGGATACTTATGTGGGAGTATTTATATAAAACATGTAGCAGATGTGTAATGGTATTTGCATGTAAAACAATAAATATAACACATATCACACTTTTCAGCAACCACGTCAGCTTGTATTCCATTCACCTAATTTGTTTCTTACTTTGGGGCTCAGTTCTGCAAGACAGGTTACTCACGCCAAAATCATATAAAAAATCTGCTTATATCTTCCTTGGGAAAGAAGAAGTTGGTACAGAGAAACAAAAATGGACGTTTATGGAATACAAAAGAATCCGTATGAAGGAAATGTTTCACTCTGACTGAAAACATATTCTTTAAGAAAAATATGCTGAAGAGTTTTACTGTCTAACTCATACTGTGTTGAGAAAAATGCTGTCATAATAATCTTATGTTTACAGGACTCTTGAAAGCATTCATCTTTCCTTTTTCTACCCTTCTGACTAATGACATTGAACAAAAAAGTGAACTATCAACCCTCTGAACTTTTTTTGTCAGTTTTACTCAGTCTTAGAAGGTTCATCAGATAGCAAAGGGACTGCGACTTCAAGAAGGAACAAAGATTAAAATCAACCTCAGATACCTTAAGCTCTGTTATGTGGTTGGTGCATGCAGGGGTGGGGAGCACAATAATTAGCCTTTGATTATGGTACTATCCTGCAGTAAGCAATGATGCATGTTATCACTGCTTACATATTTTATTACTATTTTTTTTCATGCTATTCATTATTTTTTAAAGCTAAGGTTAAGTTTCACTTATTTTTCCAGGGCTACATTTTTTTTTTTTTGTCAGCTATAGTTATAAATCTGAAGTATCAGTTCAGTTTGGTTTTTCCATGAGGACATTTGTTCTACAAAGACTGGCATCATCTATTTGGCTGTTTTTGCTCTTAATTTTTTTTTTGTTAATAAAACCTTTTTTGTGGAATTTTTAAGATTGCATTAAGAACAGGTTGCCTTCAAATCATTGGTACGAATCAGCAAACGCTTCTAGGAATATTAATCTTCTACTAAGTTTTCTCTTTTTCTCTTGCTCTGAAAGTAATGCCTCTTATTTATTTCCATGGAAACTACAACAGATATGAAGAGGACAATAACAGTATTTGACAAAATAAATTCTCAGCTACAAAATACTATTCTGCAATGGATATCTGGAGGACAGCCATTGTCAATCCTGTCTTCAAAAAGATCCAAGGAACTACAGGACAGTCAGCTTCACCTCTGTCCCTGAAGTGATGGAACAGTTTGTATTGGATGACATCTCCAGTTAGTTGGAAGAGAGTTATCAGGAGTAATCAGCATGGGTTCACCAGGGAGCAGTTGTGCTCCATCAACCTGGTAGCTTTCGATGATGTCATTACTGGCTGGGTGGGAGAGCAGTAGATCTAGTCTGCTTTGATTTCAGCAAGGCATTTGACAGTGTCTCCCACAGCATCTTTAAAACAAAGGTGAGGAGGTTGTGAACAGATGAGTGGACGGTGAGGTGGGTTGAGAACTGGCTGACTGGCAGAGCTCAGAGGGTTGTGACTGGTGGCACAGTGTCCAGTTGGAGGCCTGTACTTAGCAGTGTTCCTCAGGGGTTGGTGCTGGGTTCAATACTGTGCAACATCTTTATCAGTGACCTTGATGAGGGGATAGAGACCACCATCAGTAAGTTTACTGATAAGACAAACCCAGGAGGAATAGTTGACACACCTGAAGGCTGTGCTGCCATTCAGCAAGACCTGGACAGGCTGGAGAGTTGGGCAGAAAGGAACCAGATGAGGTTTAACAAGAGCAAGTGTTGAGTCTTGCACGTAGGGAGGAATAACCACACGTATCGTTACAGGCTGGGGAATGATCTGCTGGAGAGGAGTGCTGAGGAGAGAGACTTGGGTGTCCTGGTGGTTGACAGGCTGGCTGTAAGCCATCACTAGGTATGCTTGTCAGTGAATGTAAGAAGTTTGCATGGAGGAATTCAGTGGCACCCTTCGCTACATACATACTCCCATGTCAAACATCATTGTGTCAGATTGTCCGTCTGCTGCCATCTGTCACATGATAGCAAAATGTAATGGAATACCAGTGGGAAGGTTCAACTTCTACTGCCATACCACCAACATCTGCCACTGATGTTACTGGCCAACATAAAAAAATAGGAGGCATTAGTTTTGGAACAGTCCTCGTGCTTCAGTCTTCATTATTTCAGTAAGGAGAAGAGATACTATATCAGAAATGCAGCATCTTTATAAGAAATGGCTGCATCTGTAAGAAGAGAATTACATCCTTTTGCAGCAGAAACTCTGATTTAAAAATGAAACCTTGCTTCTTAGACTGCATTAATAACTGCATGTAGAAACAATATAGGCAGCTGTGGTAGAATATACATCATAGAAACTCATTTATAAACAAATTTAACACTGTATATTAGAACTATGATAAAAGGGAGGCATTTTGTGGAATAACTCATTTTTATAGTGAAAATGACTCAGGATGCACTTGACAGCTTCTCGAGAACAACAAAATCAGACTTTGTCCACCAACTAAACAGGGATTTTGAGCTTGCCTGTTTTTGTACCTCACAGGGCCAGCTACTCTCTCTGCCACACGGCCTGCACAAGGAATGGTGAATGGGGGTGGACTATTATTTGCAAGAAGTAATGACAGTGCCAGTACCGCAGAATTTTTTAAAGAATTAAAAAAAGAAAAAAAAAAAAGATTCTGCTTTCTATGCCCCTGCTCTAATGTGCTAACATGCCAGAGTCACTTTAACAGATTAACACATTAATGCTTGTGCAGATACTGAACCTGCCTTTTACACACTCAGTGATGCATTCTCAATCACCCACTCCCAGCATTCCCCTTCATTTGCCAGCAGAATATATTCTTACACACATACAGTAAATCTGATGGACAGCTTATGCTGGATTCTGTACCTAACACAAGTATTGCATCAGCCAGGATTTATAACATTACAATTTCTTTTCCTGCATCTCAGAAAGGTTTATTATACTCATGGGAATAATTTCATCCACAATGTTTTGGAGAAACCTTTCTGTCCTTCCTCCTCATTTGACTAACCCATGCTCATAATTTCCTATAGATTTTACTACTAAAATCAGTACATAAATACTTTCCTCTGCAACTAATATCCCTTTAAAAAAAACACTGTCTAAAATGGTGTGTAAAAGTCTAAAATGGTGTGTATGTGGGGACTCATGGCTGTAACAAAGCTTACATCCCTAGATTGCCTTGTTGTTGACAACCACAAGACATGATTACTTGCCATCCTGTTGTTCTCCCTATTTGTATTTTTCAGTAGGTTCGTCCTTGTTAGGTACTTAAAATAGTTGTCATTACTAATAATTCTTAACTTAGAGATATTATCCATCATCTTGGTGCTTTGGACTTGGTCCTCCAAAGTACAAAAGCATCATGATTGAATGATGAATATGAGTGCCTTGCTGACTGACTCAGAGGTGAACCCTGCAATACTGTGGTTAATATTCAGAGGTGTGTGACCTCTGATTTTGCAGTCAGAAAAAGCTTGCCTTCTTTTTTTCCTGCCTAGGATTACAAAGATAAGGGGATGAGGTAAATTGCATATTTATGCTCATTTCCATCTCCCACAAGGAATCTGAGAGGTACTTAGAATTCACTTATTTGGTTCTGATTTTTGTTCAGGAAAATGTTTCCACAAACATTTTATAGTTGTACGATAAATAATACAATCACACACTTCAATAGTAAATAAGCAACAAAGGAGAGGGACAACAGGGGCACAAGCAGAGATTTTCAGTGCGCTGCTGAATGTATGATATAGCTGAAGATAGAGTGGCTGCTCTTAATGATGGGGCTTACAGAGGAGAAATCAGTTCTGTTGGGAGTGGCGAGGTTGGGTGAAGAAGGAAGTAGTGAAGTTGAGACTGTGAGACTAATTCTGTGCAGGAGTCTCTTGCAGTCCTAAGAATTTTGTTTTATTTGCATTTCTTCTTCTTAGTTTTATTTGTTGTTGTTGGAGAAGAACATAGTACAGAAACTTCTGATGAATTACATACCTTCAAGAGGAGATAAAATCTGTTCCCAGGTCATCCTTGTGCCAACTCAAGCCTAATGATGGTTGTCAAAAATAATGATGGACACATTGCTACAGTTGAACATCAAGGCTCATTTTCTATATGTGTCCAGAAGTAATCCTTGGCACATAAGCCAACTGGAACATAGCAGTCCATGTTTGGGTTATTAGTTTTTCTCAGCCTTGAAGGAAAAATCACCATATGCAGTTTGCCTTGGTTTCACGTGCAACCAAAGTCCTGAACCATGCCCAGAAACAGTTTGGAACAACAAACTAACAATCCCAAGCTAACTATCGTGTAACAAGACAACTGAAGTCTAGTGTCCAGGAATGTTTTTCCTTTACAGTTTATTGGCATAAATATAGCTATTGTGATCAGCCCTAGTATAAGACAATCCTTGGGCATTAGGTGCCTTTTGAAGGCATATGTTAGCTCTAAACTGGACATCAATATGAGTTTCCATATCCTTATAGGATAAGTTTTGTCATTTCTGAACACAGTACTAAAACACCGTGAATTACAGAATTCAGACTTGTGTCTGACGTCAGTTCTGCTCTAGCCTCTGACATGTCTCAATCTCTCTACTCCAGTTTCTCTCTTTATAGAGGTTTGGGAAAAAAAAAAAAAAAAAGCTATGACAACTAAGTTCTTTGGAGATGACAGTCTTCAGTGGTTAGGTACAATTGTCCTTCCTTATTTAAAACAAAGTCAACACCCTGTCTAAGAGAGCCTGGTTACAGCAAGGAATGCTTTGGCCCAATGTCACTCTTTTGACAAACTGTAAAAGATATGCCAAACTGAATTTTGGGGAATATTATATTCAATTATTTTTGAAACTTCTGTCATATTTAAACCTTTGTGAAAAACATGAAATATTAAGATCTAGACTTGGTATTTGATTGAACTACTGAAAAGGCTCAAAATTGTATATCCTGAGAACGTTGTGAGGCTACCTGATGGGCTTCTGGCCATAGATGGCTTATATAAATTACTTTTCCTCAAGTGACACCCATCTATATCTTTCCTGACTTACTCTTCTATTCTTCTCTTTCACATTTATTTCCTTGTCTTGGCTCTGTCACCTCCTGGCTACGCCATAACTTTTTCCTTCAAAGCCTGACGACATAGTATGGGTAAAGAGTTATTACTGTCTGATGTTTCTATCTCTGTTATTGCCATACTTCACTTTGCTTTCAAGGATGAAAATTCCAAGATTTGCCCTTGAATCTGAAGTTATTTTTTCCTCCTTCAGTTTTTCATCCCATTTTCATGTGTTGAGCTTTCCCTGGAGTGCTGCCAGAAGTTATCTTTATCCCATCACCCTCCTGCTGTTGCCAAAACCCTTACTCACATGTCAATTGCATTTCAATTTTTTAATAATCTTCCTTAATTTGTAGTATATTTGTCAGGGAGTTGCCAAGCTACTCCAGTCCATAAGGATTATTAATGCTATACCCCTTGCCTTCACATAATAATCACTAACTGAAACACAGGACCCAGAAACAGAGGAAATGAAAGGAACTTGAAAATCCCTAGATCTTCACCAGTTTGAATCTCTAACATCTTCTAACCTTCATTTTCATTTCACACTTATAAATAATACTTAAAAGTGCAGTAAATATCTTCTCCAAATTGAAAACATGAGATTTAAAAATCAGAATGCCCAATGCTGAAGTGACTGATACTTCCTGCCACCTGGTGGAAAGGTTTATTAGTTGCATTTTTCTCTTTGATGAGTTCACTAAAATGAAGATTTTTAGAACTCACAGGTTTTTAGTGTGCATTGCAGGCCAGAAAGACTAGGTAGACTCAGTTAACTAGCAGCATCACATCCCCCAGACCACCAGTGGGATTTCTAGGGACAGAACAGTCAAGGAAATCTACCCAAGCTCTGGATACTCTGGTGGTTACTCTTACTAGGGTTGACTGTTATAGCTACTCATTTGGCTTAAAGCTGTTTTGAGTTTGTTTCCATGAGTTTCAACCACTGCATTTTAGACTTTCTATCATGTCTGTCATGTGCTAATTTAAAACATATTGTCCTGTGGCTACTTAAATTGTGACAGCAGTAGGTGTTATGTCCTTGTTGATTTTAACCCTGTTGTTCACTCTGTTTATGCTCTCTTCTGTAAAATGTGAGTATAGGACCTTCTCAGTGTATGCTGTATATTCTCATCTACACTTGTTTCACAGTGAATATTGTGGGGAGCAGTCACCAATGCTACAGAAAGATGCTACGCAAAAAATGAAGGTGTACTGAGATGAAGGTCACAGTCTACCTTGAAAAGTTGACTTCAAGCCTTCATGTTGATGAGGAGCTTAGAGATTTCAAGCTCTAGTTACTATGTTCCATTATGTCTAAAAAAAGGTTTTATAGCTGATTGTGAACCATACAGATATGAGAGAGATACTGCTTGAGGCAAGGGCATTTTTACATTCTGGATTGTGGTAAGGACATTTTTAGCTACGCGCTAAATATACAAATTCTGCATTTAATCCGGTGACTCCTGAAGGTAAAACACAGAAACTGTTCTGATAACTGATACCTAAGTTCAGGACTAATATTTCCCAGGCAACTATTTCCTAACTTTGGGATGGTAGATTATGACATATCTTGCTTTCTCTTATCTGATCTACTGTGTTCGTGATTGCACTATGCCACAAATTAAAGAACTGAGACAGAAGACATTTCTTTTTTCTGACTCAAAATTAACCTAAAACTGATATTCTGTTCTGGATTGTAAGGATCAAGTTTTATTCTGGAAGGGAACCATCTAAACCATGGTGAAAAATATGACTGGTACTATGAAATGTTTCTTCTTCATGTGTCCAGATCATTAGAGGACATAGTTCTGTGGATTTGGAGTAACTGAAAAAATAGTTGTTGTAGAACATAAATCTCAAGATATTTAGATGAATCTGTGGGCCTTGTACTCCTTACAAAATAAGTGTATGTAGCTATTAAACTTACTGAGTTTTAGTATTTCCATTTGGATGATAAAGTGTGAACTCCACATCACCTTGCTGGAAACAGAAGCCAAGTTTGTAGGCATTAAAACCATGGCAGATCCAGGAATCTTCAAAAACTTGTTTCTACTACTGCATGAATTCTAATGAAAATTTTGCACCTAAATCCTATCAAAGGCTATAAATGATACAAATGTGCTGAAGAATAGAATTGAATGTTGACTCTAGTTACAGACCAGAAGCATAACAAAATACCACCAGGATACTTTTGGTTGGGAAGGTACTCAAAATCTGTTACAACCCTGCAACCCATATGTGAATAGCAGGATGGTTAAGGCAAATTCTTCCTTATTTGTTACAGAATCATTTTGGTCTGAGTGATGAAGAGGGCTTTCCAGCCTGGTCTCATTCTTCCAGGAAATGTGTACTATTGTGTAATGACTTCAGAACATACTTCACCAGAGCTGGTGATACCCTGCCCATTCACTGACTATGTGGGGGCTTTTACAAGTTGTATAAGTTTAGAAACTTGAGGTAGCCTGTCTTACTCAGGCCACTGAGTAGTGGGGTTCTACCAGGCTTCATTAAGGGCCAATTCTCTTCAGTGTTTCCAAGAATTACTTGGATGCATGACTTGAAGTTACATAAGTTAGGTTAGTGGATGACGCTAAAATGAGAGGAGCTGGTGATTTCTTCAAGAGTAGAGAGTTCTTGTTGAGAAATCTTGACAAATTGGAGGTCTGTGCAAGTGCTACCCACGTGAAGTTTTAAAAGAGCAAAAGCTAGTTCTTCACTGGGACAGTGCAACTCTGGATATGTGTACAGGCTGAGGGATGAGGGACTGGAAAGTAGCTCTGAAGAAAGGGACAGAAAATTTAATTGTGCCCTGGAGCCAAAGGGGCTAATTACACCCTGGTGTTCAGGATCAGCACTGCCAGCTGGGAGAGAAAAGAGATTGTTCTCTCTGCTCTGTGTGATGTGGCTTCACCTCAAGCAGTAGAAGCAGTCTGGGCACCAAATAAAAGACATAAAACTACTAGAGAGCGTCCAAAGGAGGGTTACAAATATAATTAACTATCAAGACATATGGGGAGTGGCTAAGGTCCTTTGGTTTATTCAACCTGGAGAAGAGAAGACAGACAGGAGGCCTCATGGCACCCTACAGCACCTCATGGGCAGTGGAGAGGAACACTTATCTCTGTCCTCTGGTGGCAGACAAAGGACATGAGGAAATGGCATGGAACTACATCATAAAGAATCAGATTGAGCATTACAGAAAGGTTCCTCATTCAGAGAGGATGTTCACACACTAGAACAGGCTTCTCATGGCAATGGTCACAGCACCAAACTGTTTGGACAATGCTAACAGGAATACAACTTGAATTGTAGGTGATCCTATGTGGAGACAGGAGTTGGATTTGATGATGCTTATGGTTCTGGTCCAACATGGGATATACTCTGATTTTATGGTTATATGATTCCATGAAACTTATTAGCTTGTAGCCAAGAAAACCCTCTTCCTGGCTATCATTATAAATAAATATTTATCAGCTGGACAGGATTATTTACATATCAGTATCAAGTGATAAACCTCTATATGAGTAATCAGTATGATCATGAATCTGTCCAATGTCAGTTGGGGTCACTTGATCTATATTGTTCCTACAATATCAGCTATCACTCGCAGTGATACTCATGATTCTTATTAGAAAATACAGAAGAGAAAAGAAAAAATGGAAAAAACAAATAATGAAAAGAAAGTGGGGATTCACAGACAAAATCATGGTATAAGTTCCACAAACCATAATAGTATGAATTCAAGTAGAGAATTAATCTGGTGCTTACCTCTTAACTAAACAAGTAAATGTTTTGATTTTACATACTACATACTACAGAAAATCACTGAGGTTATTTCTTTGTTTTCAGTACACTGAATTCTTTTTAGAGAAAGGGAAATAAAAATTTCTGTGTACCTGTATGTTAAGTTCTATAGATAGAAATTGATAATACATTACTTTTTTTTATTTTCAACTACACCTCTCTATCACTAACAGAATGGATGTTCTCTGCTTCTTCATGCTCTTTCAAAATGAGATTCTTCAAAAGATCGGAGAATTAAAAGCTATTTTTCCATTAAAAAAAAAAAATGTTTTCTCCATGAAACAAGAAACCTATAATGGAGTGTGGGCATTTCTCTGTCATGGATTTAATCTAAGGTCTTGGGAGTGAAAGCTTCTATCTATGCTCTTTCTGATTGTATCCTTTCTCCACTGAAAGGACTATGTATACCATCACTGGAAAAGTCAGCCTTTCATAGATTAATTTTCTCTCTTCTTAATCATGCTTGTATAGGTAAAAATTTACAACAAGATTTTCAGAGCAGTGTACCTTCAACTCACAAACAGAAAAACCTCCAGAAAACGAAACGAGAGATATACTTCATACAAATCAAAGTTTTCAGGAGTATATCTTAATTTATATTGAATTTTTAAGGTACTTTGCCACTGCAGGAAGACTGGGTTGCTATTTTATTTGAATAAGATTTATCTAAAGTTCAGCTGGATCTCTGAATCTTAATACAGTAATAATAAGAAGAGAGATACAAGAATCAGGAATACAGAGAATGTACCTTGCAAATGCCTTAAACAGAAAGAGAAGTAAATAAATTTTAATTTTGCTTGGCAGGTTGCTGCTCTGCTTATCAAGGAAGTCAGTTGTAGAAGCAGGTTGGCTCTTAGCCTGTGTTGAAGTCAAATCAAAGATCAGCGTGTCTGTTAGATCTTTGAGAATGGGATGACAGAAGTAGAGAAAGCACAAATCAGAGAAGAAACAAGTAATTGAACTTTGGAAGTGATGAGTAACAACAAAGCAGACACATGGACTTTAAATTCAAGTAAGTGGAACTATATGGACATTGAAAACTTAAGTCAAATAAGAGAATAGCATTGGGGAATTCAGTTCTCTGGAAGATGTCTTCTTGTTCTAAAGAAGGAAAAAGCAGGTAGGAGGAGCTAATGACAAAATGAGAAGAGGAAGTAGAACTAAAGACAACATCCACATTGATTTTATTAGTACTGCTTTTCATACCAGCTACTTATTAGTATATTGAGATGAATAGTTGTTAACTTTTTTTTGTTATATATATATTATCCAAACATTTTATTACACTCTACTTTTGTTAAATCTAATGTTATTCAATTATTAGTTATTAGCTTAGAAGCAAATTTTTAGATTTACTATTCATTTTCTCTCCGACAGTATCTTGTATCAGAATTGGCTACACTTGTTTCTGTGCCATCTCTGACACATGCAGATGACTATCACCTCAGACTGCAGGCCAAAAAATATAACTTTGTATAGTTTTGACAACATACAAAGCTGCCCTCCCTACCTCTTTTCTGCTGTCCATGAAGAAACACTACTGTCAACAGGCATCTGTAATGGCTAACCACTCACTGACCTTCACCAGTCAAATGCCTGAAACTGGTGACATTTTAAAATATAATTCAGTGACGACATCTGAGTTCAGCAATGAAGTATTAACAGACTGGAATTCTCACTCTGTCTCTGAGCACTATTTGGGTAAATAAAATTATTCTGAAGTGGTAATGCTTTGGATATAAAAGAAAATACGTTATCTGTCTTCTGTTGATGAGCACCAGATTCTTTTTTCACCTCTGGGTATTATGACAGTACAAGTCCGTGTCTTTGGCTAATGTAACTTGACTGATGTGTTTTTCGATTCAGTGTATCAAATTGGGCACCTGTTAGAGTCAGCAGGGTGATGCCCTCTGGTTTTGAGTAGCTTGAGTTACCTTGCCTTTTCATGTACACCCAAGCATACATAGAAAAAGGGGAGAGAAAACTTGTGCCGTACAAAAACAGGAGAAGTACTGCCTGAGCACTCCTCAAACACAATTTTGACTCAATAAGAGCAGAGTTATTCTTAAGACCTGACTTGCACCAAGTAAATTTCATTCAGAATTCCCTAATATTATACAACTTTTCAGTCTAAGCAATGAAAAATTATATCCTTTTCAGTTTTGAAAAATCCAACAGCTTATAGCTCACAAATAACCTTAACAAAAGCTGTTCATGTTTGCAAGCAGTGAGTTTCACCTACTGTCACAAGGCTTATCTTTTTTTGAGAGACATTTACTTTGAAAAGCACTGTGTTTACAACATGTAGCATAGATTCTAATTCAGGACAGCAATAACAATAGATGAGATATATTACATCTATTAGTTAAGACACCATATGATTCCTTTAATGCATAATACCTTTCAATATCAAGACAATTTACTGCCATGGATCAGCATTTTGCTCACATCGCATGGACCTATGAAAGTGATTCAGGGTGACTGAAACACAAAAGTCTTTCTCCTCAGAACCCCTTTCATGTCACTGATTTTTAATTCTCTGCAAGACTATACACCTTCTTCTGTGTAGATTTATTCTCTTTAAAGAGTTCCTAATAAAGAAGTATCATAGTAAGTTATGTCCATTGGGACATCTTTATGTACTGTTTTATTAACTTTTTAAAGGAATCTGAACAGGTCAGAAGTGTACAATTTTTCTTTGGACAGTTTATGACCCTATTCTCCAAGAACTGTACTACTCTCTTCTTAATTAGCTCCCTATCATTTTGTTGTCCATTTTACAGGGGAGGTTCAGGCTGGTCATTAGAAAATACGACTCTGAAAGAGTGCTCAGGCACTGGAATGGGCTGCCCAGGGAGGTGGGGGAGTCACCAACCACAGAGGTGTTCAAAGAATGTTTGGATGTTTTGTTGAGGCACATGGTTTAGTGAGGACTATTGGCGATGGGTGGATGGTTGGACTGGGTGATCCTGTGGGTCTTTTCCAACCTTGGTGATTCTATGATTCTATGATTTTATTTCTAGCTTCCACCTTAGCTGAGGTAGTTTACAGTGTTTCCAGTGTCGAATCCAGCCTGCTATTGTCAATGTTTAGGACAGTTTCGAAAGCCTCCAAGAACAGAGATTTCACATTCTCTGTATGTAACTGGCTCCAGTACTGTGCTACATTCCTAGTGATGTTTTTTCCTAATATGTGATCTGAACCACCTTATGGTCATCACTCCTTATTTTACCATCTTTCACTTCTGATGAGCTTTTGTCTTTATCTTCTCAGAAACTCCCCTCCACATAGTTCATAGCTAGCATCAGATTCACCTTTTCAATTTCTAGACTGAACAAGCTCAGTTTTTTCTGTAGACCATGTGCCTTTGGCCTCTGTCAAACTTCCTGACCTCTTCTCCCCATTACTTCTTATTTGGACTGAGTACTACTCTATGTAGGACCTCACCACCATGGAGAGAAGTAGTATCTTCTGTTCCAGTTTTGTCAGTGCTTTTTAGTAGACCTGCATGCAATTTACTTTTTTTCCTGGTGAGAACATATTCAATGGCTTATATTCCCACTTGGAGACAATTTTTATCTTCAAATTCATGTCAGTTAGGTTAATACCCTGCTAGACTCTTCTTATGCTGATGTTTTGGATTATTTTGCTATAATGCAGAAATTTCCACTTTACCTTACTGAATCTGATACAGTTTTTGTTGCATCAGTCCTTAAGTTAGAATAAGTTGCTCATGTAAGAAACTCTGCCATTTTTTGTAAGTCAATATTCAAGTTCATAGACATCTAAAAATTTATTGAAGATATACTTGACTGTTGCTTATGTCTTTGATGAAGATGATGAGCAGTATGGGTCTCACCACTGAACTATGGTTTACTCTACTTGTTCCTGTCAGTCATCTGAATGGTAAGTCATGACCAACAATCCTTGACTCTGCTCTTCCAACCAGTTTTCTAGATCATCTTACTGACTGGTTGTGAAGATTGCATTACCTCAGTTTCTAAATGAAAATGAAGAAGGAAAAAATGTCAGAAGAAACCTCAGATCTGCATACCTGGGCTAAAACAGTTCATAATGAGATGCAATTACCTCGCACCACTTTCTGGTAAACCTTAACAGCTGACATTCCTTTTGGTTTACTTTCTCAGGAGACATAAATAATTTCCTCAGTTTATTACTCTGAAGATTACCAAGATAAATGTGTGTCTGTTTTATGTTGAGGAACAGATCCTAGCCACCAGAGTTCTTGCAGTCATCAAACGCCCTGATTCTCATGTGGCAATTTACCCTAGTTATTTAGGGAACAGAACTAATGAAGCTTGGTTTCCCATGAGTGTGTGCCCAGTAACTCTCATTGTACCAAGCCCCAGCTGACTTAAACACAAGCGCAGAAAAAATATTTCAGATTGTAGCGTTTCAGCTACCTGCAGAGTCCTTGGTAAATTCTCACCATGACCAAATTTCCCCTTTTCATGTCTGACAGGGCAGGAAGAAAGTGTTGTGGTTAGTTCATATGTGTATTTGTGGATGTACCTGCACACTAGATGTGTAACAAAAATTCACTGAACTGAACCTAGAGCCTTTTTCTCACTGAGGTACTTTGTAAAGATTCTTTTCTATATCCAATCTCTAGACCCTGTTTAGATGCACTGCATTTTGAATTAGCTTGGCATGACAGAGGTAATGACAGACACAAGAGGTTACACAAAACTTATTTCTCTGAGAACCCAGACTAACACACTTTTGAGCTGCTTCCATTCTAGAAAATAAAATCAACAACCATCAATTTCTTTCTCTCTCTCTCACTCTTTTTTTCTTTTCCCCTGGTGCAAATGTTTTAAACTACTTAAATATAGCAGACATAACCATTAACGTAGGCAAAAAAAAATGTGTGGGTTATGCTTTTCTTGCTCTGTTATATTTCTGACCCTGATCCTGTAAGCTTATCATGGGAGGGAGGAGGGAAGACACCATTTCTGATTTTCTGCAGTAATGGACAAAGTACTGCTTTTGCAGGGCACTATATATTCTCTTAAAATATAGTTTTTATTTTCCCTAACTGCAATTAAAGATCGTAAAAAAGGCCAGTGTGCTATCCCTATTTCAGATCATGCACTTTTCTTAGGATAAATGTAATTTTACATGAAAGAGAAAAGTGATACTTGAGACCAGACTAGATCTTTCTCAGGACTCCTAACTGGGGAACAAGAATCAGCAGATCTCTTAACTGTCAGTGGATGACTATGTGGTACTTAGCTACTTGCCAGGTGAAACCACAACAACTGTCTAACACATAGCAGCTGGCAAACTAAAAGCTTCATTCTCCACCGAACTACAAGTGTGGCTTTAAGATCCCTGTACAACTCAGCCTATTTCCTTTGTTTCTGTCCCTGTAGGAACAAAGGAAGTAAAGGCATAAAAAGGATGGAAGTCTTTTGTTTCCCTACTAACCTGAACAACAATTTTGGAGGAAGAGTGTAATTAGTAAGAACAATACTTAGCAAATGCCATATGTCTTCATAATCTTATGCAAACTCTAAGACGACTGCATCCCCCCAGTAACTCTGATGACTTCAGTATGCTTAGAATGGATTTAGCTCATCAAGAGAAATGTTAGACATGTCTCACTCTTTAAATGTATTCATTTCCCTTTGAAATTGATTTAATGAGGAAGCTTATTTGGCCTGTACAATCAACAGAATCAGACTTTAAAATGCATATTATATTATATATATATATATGTAAATATATATGGATGTTCAAGCACATACACAGCTATATTTGAGTATAAGTGTATATATAGACAGACAGTCTGGTTTTGTTCTTTTGGTTCTTCTGATTATCACTCTACAGTTAAGATAAGAAGACAGTTAAGATAAGATCCCTTCATTCCCTATTAGAAGACAAGAGTACAGGATACCTATTAATGGCTTATTGGAGCTGAGGCCCTGAATGATAGCAGGAAATTCTGCAGAGATAAAGAAGCTCTGTAATTTTATATATATAACAGGATAGCAGTAGGAATTCACAGAATCACTGAATTGCAGGGATTGGAAGGGACCTCAAGAAATCATCAAGTTCATTGCCCTTGCTAAAGCAGGTGCACTACAGTACGTTGAACAGGTAGACATCCAGATGGATCCTGAATATTTCCATACAAGAAGACTCTGCAACCTTCCTGGGCAAGCTGTTCCAGTGGTCCATCATTATTATAACGAAGTTCTTCTGCATGTTTGCATGGAACTTCCTATGTTCAGGTTTTAGGCCATTACTCCTTCTCTTATCACTGCACACTACCAAAAAGAGCCCGATCTCATCCACTTGCCTCTCACCTCCCTTTAGTTATTTATAAACATTTGTCAGATCTCCCCTCAGTCTTCTTTTCCCCTGACAAAACAGACCCTGGTTTTTCACACAGGAAAAGCTCCAAGCCCTTTAAAATCTTTGCGGCCAACTGCCGGACTCCTAGGAGAAGCCTGTATTTTTTAATTGGGGAGTCCAGAACTGGATACAGGATTATAAATTGTGGCCTCACCATGGCAGAGTAGAGGGGGAGGATCACCTCCCTTGCCCAGCTGGCCATGCTTTTTATAATGCACCCCAGTACTCCAGTAGCCTTCTTGGACACAAAGGCACACTGCTGGCTCATGTCCAATGTGTTATACACCAAAACACTCAGGTCCTTTTCCGAAGAGCTCCTCCTCAGCAGGTCATTCCCTAACTTGTGCTGATGCATGGAGTTATTCCTCTGCAGGTGCAAGATCCCATACTTCATTTTCTGAAACTTCCTCCCTGAGCAACTCTCCACTCTGTCCAGGTCTAGAATGGCAGCACAGCCTTCCAGTATGTCAACCACTCCTCCCAGCTTTGTATAATCTGCAAACTTGTCAAGGGTGGGCTTTATGCCTTAATCCAGGTAGTTGATGAGGATGTTGAATAAGACCAGACCCAGCACTGACCCCTGGAAAGCACTGCTAGTTATAGGGCTCCAACCAGACTGTGCCACTGATGACAGCCCTCTATGCTTTGCCAGTAAGTCAGTTATCAATCCACCCTGCTGTCCATTTATATGCTTTCTAAGTTTTGTAACAAGGATGCTGTGGGAGATGGTGTCAAACAGCTTGCTGAAGTCAAGATACACAACATCCCCTTCTCTCCCCTCATCTACTTCTCTGTTTCTTCTCAGATTTTATAATATATTGTAAATACACTCTCACAAAACAACCAAAATAAGTTCTGTCCCTAAAATGCTGTAATTATCAGGCAGTAAAAGAGGAGACTAAAGTTCAGGAAATCCTCATTTGAGGCAATGTGTGCAGATTAAGTTAGGACACAATTGGTAAGAGACATTAGCTATGGTACATGTGCAATTTTTATGCAGAAGATATGTGGAATGCAATCCATATTGTCAACATATAAATCAACTTTCAAAGTTATTAATTATCACTATTCTCATATTTTCATAGTGATCTCTTGTTTGTAGCTCTATTTTTGTAGTAAGCTAAAAAAAATCTAAAACCCAAGATCTATAGTCCCCAAATGACTTCACTTTCCATTCCTGTTCTATTTACTATTTTTAAGAATAGCAACATGCCTAGAGATGCGGAAAGGAAAATGGTAACTGCCTAGAGCAATTTGGAAGTTTTTATTTTTAAAAAAGATATGAATTAATTTAGTGTAGTAATGGATATGAATACAAGTTGTGGGATAAAAGCAAGAAATGGAAAATAATGGCAAAGTATTGAGGGGAGAAGTGGGAAAAGGAGAGGAAGAAAGGGAGTGAGACCTATTAATCTGTAGAGTAATCTGCAAAGGGGAATAATATCAGCCCTATTTCTTGGCATTTAAAAGTAGACTGAAGAAGATGTGAAGTTATGTACAGCAAGGAACAATACTGCGTTAGAAATAGAAATACTGCATTGATGAAATGTTCTAATAGAGCTCCAATGTCTGAGTGACTGTCCACAGATACATGCCGGTAAAGTTTTATACAGAGATCTCTTTTACTGCAAATCTAGGACCCTATGACTAGAGGTATAGAAAAGTTATTTAATGTAAATCAGTCTAAACTTCCCGCATTGTATTTGTTCCACAAAATTATTGATTTAGAGTCAGATTAGGCAAATTGTCTTCTTCTCAGTTCCCTTCTCTTCCTCTACCACACCAGTATAAGTTATGTGATGGGTTACAGTGCAGCACACGAGAACTAGTAAAGGAACCCACTGCCCTGGGGAGTAAACAGCATCAACATTTCCCCTTGAGGATCTTGAAATCTTACACAGAGGTCATAACTATGAGTTATACTGCAAATGGTAAGGCAGCACTGTCGAAAGTATTACTACAGTTTTTCTAAATATATAAATTTACGTATAAACATATATTTTTAAATATCATAATAATGACTGTAAGAGTTTAGAGTAAGATTTTCATGGCATATTTCTTCAACAAAATCTTACAAAGGGGATATCAAAATTTCCAATGAACTGTTAAGAAGTAATAATATTTTCAGTGAAGTTTTTATCTTCAAAAACAAAAGAAATACAACAGGATCACATTTATTTTTCTGCTATATCAGGCTGCTGAAAAACTCTTTTCACAAAACACTCCAACTTCTTAAACAAGTTAAGTATTTTGGATTTGATATTCTGCCTTGAAGTTATGATCTTCTAAGGGCTTTTTTTCCCTAAAATAGTGTCAAAGTTAATTCATAAGCAGAAGACATTTATCTTCTCTTATCTTTCCCTGGTACTTACTTTTGATGTATTTATAGGTAGAAACCATGCCCTCTGTCAGATTTCATTTTGTCAGAGCAAATAAATCAGACTCATCTAGATTCTTTGTTCCTCTCCTTGTTTGCATAATCTTTTTTTTTTTTCACCAATTCAGATTTTCATTAAACATTATTCAATATGAATATCTTAATTGGGAATGATGCACAATATTCTACAACAGGAATGACTGTTGCAGATGAATTCCTTTTTCCAAAAAACAATATAAATACTTTCCCTTCATGTGATCCCTGAAAGAGATTAGAGAATTTTCATGGTCATATTACATATTACAGTTCTCACTGAAGTGTGTCCTGTGACTGACTGGCAGATACAAACTCTTCATATCATATGCAAAAGATGAGTTTAAAATCTGAGTTCCTAAAGGCCTCAATCTCACATTTATTGTTCAATGTCCACCCACTTCTGCTTTTCTTA
This sequence comes from Oreortyx pictus, assembly GCA_036925125.1. Lineage (NCBI taxonomy): Eukaryota > Metazoa > Chordata > Aves > Galliformes > Odontophoridae > Oreortyx > Oreortyx pictus. The sequence goes on along the minus strand of JAUPFR010000135.1, from coordinate 69,563 downwards.
TCCTTAAAATGATCTAATTTGCCGTGCACAATATTTTATCCATCCACTAAACTGATAATGTCACCTCGTTATCTGATCAGTCTTGAGATTGTTGATTAAATAAAAACAATCCCTAATTCCAACCAGCTCCACGAATATCTTTCCTCTAAGCTTGTGGATTCTTCCAAAACACCTTTTCTGTCTGTCCCAACATCCAGTTCCTTACCAGCTTTAATACTTGCACTAACAGTATCTTCATGTCTTTTTCCCATGTGCTACTACATATAATCCTTCACAGAAATCTTGATAAATTGAATCCTCCCATGAGTGATAAAGTTTTTTTAAATTCAGTCCTAATTAGCTAAATACTCATAAAAATTCAATCCCCCCTCAAAAGGCAAGGAAGATTCATTTGATTTACATTCTGAGACATTTGTCTCATGTACCACAAATGAAGTCATCTCAGCTCCAAACTGGGAAGCACAACTTGTTTCATTATATCCATTTTTCAGCAAATGTGTTAATTGCCCTTTTTGGAATTCTTTTTATACATCCTGCATTCCTTCAGATGTTGAATACACTGCCCTCAAATCAAGACAAAGCATGTGTAGAGACCTTCATGATTTTGAACACTGAAACTTGTACCAACAGCCCAGGACATTAAATATAAATTCTTGGGTTCCAATGATGTGGGGCCAACTTTACAGGCTCAGAGTGTTGTGATCATTGACCATCTAGGTAGAGGTTAGTTGCTTGTGGTTTATCCTGGGGTTCAGTACTGTCACCAATGCTGTTCAGCATCTTTGTGAACATCTTGAATGATGGAACATTGTGCACCTTCTGCAAGTTTGCGGATGACACAAAAGAGGGAGGAATGATGTGTGCACTAGATAATTGATCTGCATCCAGAAGGAGCCCAGACAGGTTGGAGAAACGAACTAAGAGGAACTTCATTAAATTCATCAAAGGTGTCATACAGCAGAGGTTCTTTGGACTTGTCGCAAAAGGGAAATATTTAACCCTGCTAATGGAGAGAACTAAATCAGTACCTCAAGACAGGCCGAAACCAAGTGTCTGGAAAGCAGCTTTACAGACCTGGTGATCATAGTGGACACCAGTGTGATCATGAGCTAGCAATGCACTCTTCTTGCTTCTTGGGCTGCATTAGAACATATCACCAGTAGAGGTGATCCTTGCTCTCTGCTCTGCACTGGTGAATCTCCATTTCAATTGCTCCTCCAGGTCTGGCTCCCACATTACAAGAGGATACTCTGGAGCAAGTCTAGCAAAGTGCCATTAAGGTTATTAAAGGATTTGAGGATTTGATGTCTGAGGAGAGCCTTGGAATTTGCACCCTGAAGAAGAGATGGCTTAGAGGTATCTTAGAAATGTACATAAATACATGACCAGTATGGACGTGACTGCAATTCCATTTAAACTGAAGAAAACACATTTTACTATAGCAGTGGTCAAACACTGGAACTGTAAAGTTGTGGAGTCTCTGTTCTTAGAGAAATTCAAACATTTACTGTACACAGTCTTTGATCAACTTGCTCTGGCTAGCCCAGCTCTGAACAGGGTCTCTGGGCTCTACCATCTCCAGAGATATCTCCCAGCCTCAGAAGTTCTGTGATTCATGATTTTATGGTTCAAATAATTCATGTCTGAGTTGTTAATGAAGGAAGTTTACTGTCAGAGTTCTATTCACCAAAGGTACTGTGATGTTCTCCCATTTACTGAGCTTCAAATGCCTCTAACATATTGTAAGACATTTACAGAATGTTGTCATTTTATGCAGTCATTTGTGGAGTTTAAAGATGTGTATGAGATTTATATATAAAATATGGTTTCTACTTTTCCCACTGCAGTTCTCTGTCTTGGTGAGATGCAGATAGATAAATTCAGTATTCAAGACAAATTTCCTTCTATGGAAGGAGCAAAACAGACTTCCTGCCCCACTCTTGGATGATATTGTAAGTATAATCTAGGACAACTTGAAGAACAGTAAAAGGTAGTAAAATATGGATTTCTTATTAACAGCTTTTATTATTTTATTTTATTTTTACATGCAGCCTTTGCAGTTGCTGTACTGTAGCTCAGATTTGGCCCTTACACCTTCCTAAGTTAGCATCCACTGACATATAACCTCCTATCAAATGAGGATGGAGGCTAAGGACTAGAAAGATGCTAGCACAGTGGATGTCTGAAGTGAATTGGTACTGGTCCCACAGTTCAAGTCAGTTACTGAAGAAAATCAAATAAGTCTGGTCATTCTAGTCAAATGGGCTTAGGTTCATATATTTTTCAACAGTTCAAGGGAACACCCTGACTGAATAGGCTTCTTACATTCTTTTTTAATTATTATTACTAAACAAACTTTTTCTTGAGTTGTTGAGTCCTGGCCTTCATTTTGTTTTTGCAAAAATTTCTTTCTTTATTGCATCTATCACCAAGAATAAACAAAATGCAGATCAAATCTTTAATTAATTCTGATTCAGTGGAAACTTTTCAGCAGAATTTGTTCCATGGATGGAATTGGCTTAGCTTATAGGTCTGCATTCCCAGATATGTTTGGAAGAAAGAAGGAAAGAGCTATAAGAGCATGCACACAGACTAATGAAAGTCAGACATTAACCCCTTAATAAGTGTAATAAGAAAATAATCCAGTAGTAAGTGTACATTTTACTAAAGAGTTAGGTCTTTTATACAGAGTTCTGCAAAATGATAACGAATTAACGAATGTGACTGACAGTTTTCTTACTAGCTCTTTAATCATGTTTTTTTTTCTCTCTCAATAATACTTTATACTTTCAGCACATTTCCAGCACATTTTTGAGCTGAATGTGACACTGAAGCTTCAAAGGAATGAATAAACAGAACATTTGGGTGATGATTACCCTAAATGGACTGATATATTCAGCGAACACTTGCAAAAAGGGACCACGCAAGCTACAGTCAAACCAAACAGAAAGGATCTTCTTTATCTTCTGTAGTTGATGTTCTTAGAAAGTCTACACTGTAATTGACATTTTAGGCCAAATTTATTATTTATGTGTTTTTGTGTTGAATATTTGTTTTAATTATTCACACAACTGATGTGTTTGACCATGAACTCATCCTAGCCAGTATGGTATATTTTCCTTCAGGCAGCTGCAGTCTCATACCTCAGATCTTTCTATAGTGATCAAGAAAATAAGAAACTAATAAATGATGACTGAGATTGACATCTCGGCAAATGTTTTTTTTTTGTTTTTGTTTTTGTTTTTGACATGGACAGGCTGGAGAGTTGGGCAGAATGGAACTGGATGAGGTTTAACAAGGGCAAGTGTAGAGTCTTGCACCTAGGGAGGAATAACCGCATTCGCTGGTACAAGATAGGGCATGACCTGCTGGAGACGAGCACTGAGGAGAGGGACCTTAGAGTCCTGTTGGCTTACAGGTTGGCCATGAGCCAGCAGTGTGCCCTGCTGGCCAAGAAGGCCAATGGGATCTTTTCAGTGCATGAAAAAGAGCGTGTCCAGCAGGTCAAGGGATGTAATCTCCCACCTCTACTCTGCCTTGGTCAGGCCTCACCTGCAGTATTGTGTCCAGTTTTGGGCTCCCTGGTACAAAAAAGACAGGGATCTCCTTGAAAGAGTCCAGTGGAGGGCCACAAAGATAACAAAGGTCCTGGAACACCTCCCTCATGAGGAAAGGCTGAGAGACCTGGGTCTGTTCAGCCTTGAAAAAAGAAGTCTTAGATGGAATCTGATCCATGACGATAAATATCTAAGGAGCAGGAGGCAAAGAGACGAGGCTGGACTCTTCTCAGCAGTGTGTGGTGACAGGATGAGGGGAAATGGTCACAAACTGAAACACAGGATGTTCTGCACAGATCTGCATGGGAAATGCTTAACAGTGCAGGTGATGGGGCACTGGAAGGTTGCCCAGAGAGGCTATGGAGTCTCCTTCTTTGGAGATGTTCAGGACCAGCCTGGAGATCAATCTGTGCAACATGGTCTAGGGAGCCTGTTTTGGCAAGGGGGTTGAACTTGACGATCTCAAGTGGTCCCTTTCAATCCCTACTTTTTTTTTTTTTAATGCTTATTTACTATTTGTTGAAGCACAGGTACAAAATGTGGACTTGGAATTCCGTAACAATCCCTACAGCTATATGGGAAATTGAAAAAGCCCGCACTGTTACTAAGGTAGAAGTCAAAATAGGAAACATGGGTATGTTTAGGAAATATTAACTTGCAGTTTAAGGTTTATGGAGAGCAGCCCTGTGGACAGGGATCTGGATCCCATTCTGCCCCACTCTGCTGTGGACTCATCGTGAGCACTCTGTGTAGTTCTGTCTGTCACAGTATAGGAAGGACATAAAGCCATTAGAGAGTGTTCAAAGGAGGGCTATGAAGATGGGGAATGGTCTGCAGGACAAGGTGTACAGGGACCAACTGAAATCCCTTGGTTTGTTCAGCTGGCTCAGAGGGAGTGGGAGAGCAACACTGAGCTCTGCTCTTTAGTGAGACTGGACTCAAGGGAATGGCATGGATCTGCATCAGGGGAGGGTCAGGGTGTGAGCAAAAGGCTCTGCCCCAGAGGACAGTGGGCATGGAACAGGCTGCCCAGAACACTGGGCATGGCCCTGAGCTGCCAGAGCTCATGGAGTGTTGGGACCCCTCTGTTAGACACTGAGATTGGGTTTGGGTGGTGCAGTATGGAGACAGGGGTTGGGCTCAGTGATTCTTGTGCGTCCCTTACAAAATAAGAATATCCTATGATTCTCTGCAATCAGATTTGTAATCTTGTGATGATACACTACATTTTTCACATCTTGTTTGGATTTCAAATTGTAAAATTCAGAACAAGCTCAGTTAGGGAATTCTGACTTGTGCTTATCGTAGAAAATAATTCTATCACTGAAATTCAGTTATAAATAGAGTTCTAAAAAGCAACAGGAAATGAAGAAAATACTGAGAGTTTTCAAATAACGGGCATCTCAATTTCTACAATATTGAATGAGTATCCATCATTCTGTGATTACAGCACAGGTATTAAAGTAGAGCAGATCCATAATGATAATTCTAACTCTTCCTGCAGTAAGCTTGTAATCTCTTGCAATTTGTAGTTTGGTGACTTCTGAGACCTTTTTGCCTCTGAAGCATGGTCAAGTACATCTCAGAAAAATTAGGAGAATCAAGTGCTGTTTTCAGGGGCTATCAAAAGACAAAAGTAATTTTCTCCTTGGGCTCCAAATTTTGAAAGAGAAAATACTATGACAGCAGGTTCATTTTCTACTATATATATTTTTTAAATCTTAGGTTTTTTCTTTGTATTTTTCTTTTTTTTTTTTTAATAATTCATTCCATAAAAATAAGAAAGACTGGCTTCCAAGCTCTACTACAGATTTAGTACATTTCACGCTGAATAAGACTTGTTCACATATTGTCTTAAAGGTAACAGTTTCTCTCACTAACTCATTCCTTATTTAACATGCTTATGAACGTAACTAGATCAGTTGGCCAAATATAATAGTAAGTACTCTATTACTTCCTGACAGTAACTTATGGATTTCTTAAATGATTTTCAGTTTAAGATAATGGCAAAAAATTAGAGTAGATGAAATCTTGAGGGAGGCAAAGGGATGAGGTTGGAATCTTCTCAGTGGTGTGTGGTGATAGGATGGGGGAAAATGGTTACAAACAGAAGCACAGGAAAATTGGAACAACTGCACAAGGGAACTTGTTCACAGTAGAGTGACGGAGCACTGGCACAGGCTGCCCAGGGAAGTTGTGGAGTCTCTTTCTCTGGATACATTCATGATCCTCCTGGACACATACCTGTGAAACCTGATCTAGGGAGCTGCTTTGGTAGGGGAGTTGGACTAGATGATCTCTAGAGGTGCCTTCCAACCCCTACAGTTCTGTGATTCTGTGATTCGTATTACTATGCTGATTACAGTATTCATCAGCAGTAAACAGACCAAACAGCATGTAACAGTAGGATGTGTCTTTCTTATCAACTTTCCAGATAAATGCTTTATTATCTGCTATGTATGAAAATCCTGTAATATACTCCTTTCTGTAATGTCTACTTTCAACTGGCATGTTACGCAAAATTCTAAAGCTCTCTTTTTTTTTGTTTCTTTTATTTATATACATATTAATGGAGATCAGATAAGCTAGACAAGCAGATAGCAGGGGAAAATGTGGAAGATAGTATGCATACAGTTACATGACAATCTCTTGTAAAAACTGGTGTTTTAACACATACAAAAATCCAGTTCCAAAGACTTGATTGTCTTGACATAAACTCATTTTTTGAAGAGAGTTCTTTTAATTGTTCTTATTGTCATGTAGATTTATGGATAAATGAGAAAGATTACATTACATACAATTCCTGCTATCTGAATATACATAGCTCAGTTTGAAGCAGATTGGTCTTTTTCTATCTGAATATATTCCTTTTCTAGTCCTTGAATATTAGTTGTTATTGCAAACACGGATATATGTAAAAGTGCATCATATGTAAATTGTTAAATCAAGAAAATAGCAGGCCTGTTTGGATCTCTTTTGCTCTTATAAATCATCAATCTACAACCTCTAGTCTAGAAGACATATAGGAGTTCAAGCAGCATATTACTCTGTATAAATACCATTTTACTACATTCTGACAGCTTTTGACAAATGTAACAGCAAGCAAAATCATTTATAATGGCTGCATCTGCCTTTTTAGAATCCATTATGGGAGCTGCAAAGACGGTTTATTTATTTAAAAGTCAAGTCTATGTTCAGCAGATTTTGTCTACTGTGAACAGTACTATCACTTCTGTGCCACCTTTTTCTCATGCCTAAATGGACTGCAAGTAGTTTCTAATTTCCTAACCAGTATGTTTGGTATTGTAGTTTGGTCTCAAAGTACATCTGGAAAGCAACTTCTGGTAGCAAACCTGTGTGAATTAATTTTCAGCACCACCTCTGAAATGAGAATATGCTGACTTGTTTTGCCTGGGTAATGATGTTACACTCTAACAGTATAACAGTGCTCAGGGCCACTTCAATGGTGAAAACTTCAATCTATGCCAGTATCTCAAAATTTATGTAAAGTTTGTTATTTTAATGAATATTTCTTCCCATAAAGCTGGAGTCCAGAATTTTCATGGTGCTCAAACACAGAACTCCTGTTCTCCTTGTGCTGAAAAATTGTAGAAAAATTTTGAAGTGCTTGGACAGCACTAGTATCCACTGTGGTTTATTACAGGTAAATTAGCAAGGATTAGTTTTGAGAAGAGCAACAATTTGAGTTTTCAAATTTTGTCATTGTGGTCAGCATAGAGACAACTCTAGCAAGACCAATGAATCAAGTTTTCAGAAAGCACTTTCCCTTTTCATGTTAAGGCTGAACTGAACTCTCTTATCAATAATCATTATTACCTAATGATGAGCAACTAGTTCCAAAAACAGACTATAGATTTTTTCAAGTTAGGCTGCTGAGACTTGGAAATAACACAGCTTCTATCCAGGCTGCTAGCATTAGCATAGTTCTGTGTATTTTCCTCTTCTTGCCATTTTGAAAACGTACCATTAACTACATGACACAAATCATATCATCTGACCTAATATCCTCAGTCAAGTTTCTATTAGAAATACTACAGTAAAATTATTGTCTACTAATTCAGTCATGTTGACCTCCTTTTCTCCTGCTTTTTGCCAAGGACTCAAACACTCAAGAGTTTGCATGAGTTTGCCTGTGTCTTATGTGACACTTGCCAGCTTCAGGGACTATACCTGGATGAGATGAATCACTATTGTCTTTTCCCTGGAGACTATCTCCCTCTCAGTCTTCAGCCTTTTTTTTTCGTTTCTTCTGAGTCTGAATTCTTGAGCATACTGCAGGCATCATTTTAAGCTATCAGTGAAGAAAACTATCCTTCCCAGTAGGCAGAAACATAAACCCTTATTCACTATCTCCAAAGTCTGTATGTTTACCTTTAGAGTCTGCTCTCCCATATTTTTCATAGCTCTCACTGCAGAGGAGGAATAATGTCTCCTGTACTTTAGAGGAGAAAGTATTTTTCATTTTTTACTGTTTTATTTCTATATATATATATATATTTGGCTCTCCAGAAAGTATTAAAATCTTTCTAATTGCCTGGGCTTTGATCCTGTAATCAAATTCACACATTACAGAACAGATAAGAAAAAAGCTTTGAGTTTAACACAGAGGGAAGAAATTTGGCTAGTAGCTGGAACAAGGGACTAGAAGGCAAGGGGTTTGGGATTTATTCCTATCATTGCTATTTGCTTTTACATGATCACTGTCAAGTCATTTAACCTCTGTGTCTCAAGTTGCTCTGTATTAGAAAGAAAAAAAAAATAACATTTCTCTATTCCAGGAGGATATTGCATGGAGTGAGGCCTAATTAAAGCCAGTAAAGTGTTTTGAGATTCTTGGATAAAAGGCGTGATAAAAAGTTCCAACTATTAATTGCTTCATGCTCCCTAGTAGATTTTAAGTCACATATCTTGTTGAATCACGGATCCTTATTACGTGAAGACTGCTAACACTATGGAATTCTGCAGTTGTTGGCCTTCTAATTTCAGAAACAGATGTCTTGTGAGATTGTCTCATCCTTACTGATGAACTAAGTTAAAATATTCACAGTACTGAAATAACACAGGAAAACAGCATACCACTAATGAATTTTTTTTTCTCATCATTTTCTCCACACTATTCTCACTTGGTGTGTTAAGCCCACCATCATACATATGCTTTTTCCCAGATGTTAGGTGGATTAGAAATAATCTTTATTTTTTCTTTTCCTTTTTTAACCCCATTGAATATAAAAAAATCTTCAGGAGATATTGTGGGAAGAACATATATCGTAAAAAGCCAGAAACTGTGGAATATGTGGAGAAAGATGCACTGCTTGAATCAGTACAGCCTTACATGAATTCTGAGCATCACAGTTTCTTTTAAACATGTGCATGGTTGTTATCCATTGTCCAATGCAATCACTATTCCTTTGCCTTTTCCTCATATGGGATTGCAACTGTCAAGGCACTCAAAAGACAGTGACTCAAAAGTGGGTTATTTCACTTAAATTCATTAAAGAAACATAACACTACCACCACCACCAACAACAAATAAAATGACCTGACCTATTTTCTTTTTAAAAGACAGGAAAACTCCAGACTACCACCTTACCCAAAAGTTCCTAGATTCTATTGAAAACTATTTGATTAATCAAAGCATTGTTTGGAGCAGGAGGAGCTACTGCTTTTCTAGTAGAGCCAAGCAAAAATCCAAACATACCTTAAAATAATGAACCTTTTGGTGCTGTACCATACAGTCATAGTCTTTAACTGACAACAGATGTTTTCTTGAATACATAGCACATGTCCAAGAACAGTAAAATTCACTATCACTTGGCAAAAATTTACAATGAAATACAAAAATCTTCAATTTACTCCAAATTGAAATAAGATTATTTGATGAGTTGGATTTATGTGATTAAACATGAAGTTGGAAAAACACAGTAGAGACAAGAAACGTCTTTTGGAAAAATGGGTGAAACCACACCGCTGTAGAGTTTTGAACCAAACACTGATGCTATCACCTTTTTATAACTACCTGAAGATGATGTAGATTCACAGTTGCAAAGGGATAAGCAGGATTATTTGTTCTCATTTCCACTATCTTCAACTAAATACAACTTTGTCACTTTGCTCTTAGTGCAGTTATGTAGCATGTAGAGCACCTCAGTAGTTGGCAATTGCAGGATGTGGAATACCAAAGTCAGAATGAGGTGCCCAGCTTCATCTAAACAAATGCAAAAGTACTAAGAGGAAAGTGAAAAGTCAAACTCCAAGCAAATTTCAGTGTATAAGATACATCTCTACAGATAGTTCTGGACTGGGGATAGAGACCATTTATTACCAGGTAGAGCAAAGTTCCATGCAGCCATATAAAAACAAAACAAAACAAAAACAACCAAGAACAAAACAAAACAAAAAACCCAGCAGTGATGATGAATGTAACTTCCTGAATTCAAACAGCATTTTAAAATATTTTCAGGGGAAACCATACCCTTCTCTCTGACAAAAACAACTTCAATCTCTTGCTCTTTACCTGGAGTCTGCTGTAAAATAGGAACTAGTGCGTTGTACTCAAGTATAGGTGAGACCTTCCCACCTCTTTTCCTAGGTTATATTTAACTCTTCATTAAAATTCTACAGCTGCAATTCGAGTCACATTGTTCAATATTTAATATTGTTTAAAATCTGGGGAAATGGGAACATACTGAAAATATTTTTGATCAGTATATACAGTCTTGAAAGGCTTTCAGGTGTGGCTGACCGTTATTTCTGCAGACTAAATCTATACTTTCAACTTTACTGTCCAAGTATTTGGCACTTAAGAAAATGATTTGTGAAAGGACATTTTAATTTTTATTTTTCTACCACTTCTGCCACAGTTTCAGTCATCAGACATTGAAAGACCAGAACATGATACATAAGTAGTTGTACTGCAATCTTGTTACTGCTGTTACTTAATGTAATGGTTAACATTTTCAAGGTTATCAGTCCTGTTTCAGAGTTTTATTTCAAGCTGCTTCCAGTAATTACATAGTGGAGCACCTGTGCTGGATGAGAATCAAGGGTATTAAGACCAAAAATCTCATAGCCAGAAATAATACTTTCTTTTTTTCTTAAATTGATTTTTTTTTAATTCTAACAATCCAGCAGAGTAGCCAACACCCTAATTTGTAAGTATATAAAAGCATGAGAAGGAGAAAATTAAAAGGTGACTGCACAGCAGATGCCATAGTTGACATAATTCAAGCTGGTAAAGTACAGATAAAGAGCACAAAAATGATAAACTAGAGCTCAGTTCTAAAGAGCCCTTTTCAAAGAAATTTCAGATTTTACAAGTAACACAGAAAAGTATTATTGTAATTACTTAAATTTCTATACAATACTAGAGAAACATGTCATGTGTTAATGCACATACACAACAGCAAGGCAAATAAACAATGGTTATCTGGTAAAGAGATTGTGATTCCTGATATTTGGGAACAGTGCTTCTATTTCTTATAATTGACTTATTGAGTTTATGATGATTTCATTTTTTAGCTGCAATGCTCATTTCTTCTATATTGCAAACCATATTATGTCAAAATGTGTAGTATAATTTCTCTGTATGTTCAGTGTAGCTTGTCTATGGGATGTTCAAAAATCATCTGAAGCCCAGTATGGCAGTAGTTTGCTACTAAAGCAACAGTCTACATCCAGAATCCATAAATATGACAACTCCGGTAATTTATGGAATATAGGGGCTTGCTGACCCTAAGCAACTCCATATCAAAGTGAACAAGGCAAACAGATACTGTCTTCATATTTTCAGCAAACTGGGAATGTGGTGTGAGAAATCTTTGTGATTACAAATCAGAGACTCCTGTCAGGCATTCAGCTTTCACTGAAAACAAGTTGATATTCTTTAGTCATAGTTCACACAATACCAATTTTACCTGGTGCAAATTACATTGATTACCAACTGTAATGTGTGTTAAAGAAGCGCGCTTAACCAGCAGCTTCTCTCATCCCCTCACTTGTATTCAACTATTTTCTTTAAAAACTGTAAATTTGCATTTTACAATTGATCATCCATATCCAGAAGCAGCCAGAGAAAAGCAGTGTTGGGAAAGACACCTGGAGATACATTAACCCACATCTTTATCTCAGTGAGGATGAGTCTGACCTGAAATAAGTTCCTTCAACCTTTTCTGAAAGCATCCCAGGAACCATATCCACAGCATACCCAAATAATTATTCCATCACTGAGTTTTCCCAACTCTGTTCAAGCTTTCTCAGCTGCTAGCTGAGTAGAATCAGCTTGTATTTAAATTCCAGCTTATTTTTCTCTCTCTCCTACTAGCACAGTGCAACGAAGAAGCTACCTACTTCTTTTTTCAACAGCTTATCATCTACATCTAGCTCATCAAGCTTCCTTCACCATATACCATTTTCAAAGTCTTTCACATTTCTTATGAGTCTCACTCAAGAAACTCTTGTAGCTCAACCTCGTTTCTTCTCTGATCTCTGCATCCAGCTAGTTCATAACTTTCTTAAATGTCTTAGAATGGACTCTTCGTGAGATTGTATCAGTGTTAATCAGAGAAGGACTATTTCACAATTTGCAGGCAGTGCTCTTATTTACACTGCAAAATGCCATTTCACCTTTTTCACAGCAACATAGTATTCTTCACTCATATCATCTTGTGAAGTTTTATAGCGCTGTACCAGAGAGGCTGGACACTTAGTTCCCTGAGTAAAATCAGTCATGTATCCCCAGGTGAGCTTGAGTTGTGCCCAGCATGTAAAAATCTGTGTCCTACAGTGATCAAAGCAGTCAGTGATCACACTGACTTCTGAGAGAAAGTCATACTTTGAAACAAAAGCATTTAAAAGATAATCTGGAAACCACAGGACAAATTATATGCACACCTATGGCATTAGGTAACTAATTAGCTCACACAGTTGGATCCTAACTTTACTTTAGAAATTGTTCTTCCTTTTCTTCTGATTCCCCATCTTCCTTCAGCATCAATGGAGTTCCATTGGTCTTCTCCATTGGATATTAAATTATGTAATTTCTCTTGATATGTAAAGTATGTTTCAGTGTATAAATCATGCAAAATATGCCTGATAATCTTATTAGTTTCCCAACCACACAAACTCACAGACTCACAGAAAAACTAGATTGGAGGAGAGTGACCTCGACATACACTTCAAACTCTGCTAGCTGGCTTCTTGATCAAACACACTGAGTTTGCCGTGGGTCTTGTCCAGTAGAATTTCCAGTGTTGCACATGGAAATATACCCGTTTACACCAATTAAATATTTTCAACCCCTCCTCCAGGTACAGATTCATGCAATATGTAAAATCGTAGATCAAATACATTTCCCAGGATTATTCACTCTTCCATATTGAAAACAAACAAAAACACAAATCAACTCAAACAACAAATACCACCCCACCAAAAGAATCAATTTGATTTTATTTAGTTATGTGCCAAAAGGACAAGGATTTCATCCACTGTGGCTACCATCAAGTAAAATTTCATTTGTTCCTCATCAGTTTTTATATTGTCTATCTCCATATACAATAATCTGGCTAGTCATGTCTACTGAGTTCACCTTGGGTTTCTTCAGCTTAGACTAATGAAGTTTTCTCCCATTGTCAGGTACAGAATCCTCAACAGTTGGAGGACAGGTTTTACAGATGCCTGAATGAAGTAGGAGTCCACAATGAGGACAGTATTGGAAATGCAAAAGTTAAAGTAACTTAAAAAAGTACAGTTATACTTCATATTATTACATTTTTGTTGAGATTTTTTTTTCTGAAAAAATAAGTCTTATCAGGCTTAATGGGTTTTAGTCATTCTTAACAGCTATCTAATGAGCTCTCCAATTACATAAAGAAGAGCAATTCAGTTCATACATTACCGTATCCCTTCACAGTTCTTCCTCTTCAGAAATGACTCACTCAAGGTCATGCAATAAACCAGATGCAGTTTTAGGACTAGAGCACAGGTGTTTCTGGCTTTTGACCTTATAAGTACTCCTTTAAAAGATGTATGCTTTTCTTGATACTCTCTAATTCAGTATCTTAATACTTTACAGGCAATAGTCAGTTATGAATGAAAATAATGTCAACGTTCACAGCACCACAAACATTTTTAGCAGCAACAATGGACCTAAACCACAAAGCCTACAGTGTGTATAACTAGAACACTAGGAAGAAGAAAAAAAGAGAAGCAACAGCTTTCTTACTCTTTCTCTGAAAAAGAGTTTTACACTTTTCTTAAGAAGGAGCATATGTGGATAAAAAAGCCTGCAAAACATGATGATGCATAACAGCAAAAAATACAATCTACAAACTTCTTTCTCAAGGGAGAATGGCAATACGACCAAACAGGTCTGAAATTATTTAGAAAAAGGAGAGACAATTTTAAATGTTTCAAATATCCTATATATTTAGAAAACTGATCTAATTGAACGTGATACTAACTTGCATTTTCATAGCTCAGAGTTAGATACTGCAAAAGACAACAAAGTATATACAAACTTCTTACCAGCAGGACTTTTGCTAGGGTAGATATTTCATCCAATTCTTGTATAATACTTTATCTCCAATAGAATACATATATTATTACCAGGGTCCTACAAAATGATAAAGACAAAACAAACCATAATTCAATAATTGAAGAATATTGTAAGCAAGAAGTACAGTCATAGTAATGTATACTATTTATTATCAAATATCATATCTGAAGAGAGTAGCTATTATTACAAGGCATTTTAATTATGAAAATTGTTGGAAGAAATGTCATGTGAAAGTAACACAGAAAAGTTTACTGTCGAATGGTTGAGTTTTGTCAAAAAAAAAGGTTGATAATCTATTCTATAATGTGTTTATGATATAAAATGTATAAAAATGACATGTTGTACACCTATCTGAATGCAGAGATTTTTCCCAGTGCTGTTTGATAGACCAGTGGAAACATCTGTAAATTGATTTGGGAAAAAATAAAATAGAAAGTTGGGATTTGTTGTGGACTGCTTTACTTCCTGAAATCTAAGTCAGTTACTCCAGAGCTATCCAAGAAAAAGAAGCACCTCTGAGAGTAAATTACATCACCTCTGAGGATGTCCCTCTCTTCATGTGTGCTGTTCAGATGTCCAGTACAGATTGGACTGACACGTACATAACTTAGAGAACATGAATTCCATACAGAAAGTGTACAGGAAATAAGAAGAAACTAATAAGAATGAAACTGTCAAATTTTATTTTAATTATGTTTAGCTGTCCTCCACTCCCACGATCTGCTGTGTGGAAATGGTTCACAAGGTTATCTGCATGTTTGTGAAATTCTACTCTTAGCTAAGAGTTCAAGATGTAATGCAAATGGCTGTCACAGAACAAATGCTTGGCTTTAGAAAGTATTGCAAATCAGGCTTGAAACACCTTTCTCAACAATTTCTCAACAACTGCATTGAGATGACATGAGAAGTAAATTGAGCAACCTTAAGACTTCTTTTTAGATCGAGGAAACCAAGTGAATGAAACCATGTTCAAGACCACTCTATTTAGACACACTTTTCACATCTGAATCAGTAGTAGGACACATAAAGCTAAACATTTACAAATAAACTGCAGTATATTCAGGGTACAGCATAAATATTTTATAAGTGTGCAGAACTCGCTAAAAATGTGCTCACTTTCTTTCATTTTTACTAATGCAGCCTATGTACTGATAACAGCCATAGCACATGTAACCAGTTCATGAAAAAGGAGTAATCTTGCCAAATACGAGATTGTTGCTGAGATACAGCCTGGTCGGCCCACTGAAGAAAAAAAATATTACATTTCAATCTGCTCTTAGTGAGTTCAGAAACATCTTCAGCCTAAAAGCTCTTTAAGGATATTCTCCTGCTTAATGTGAACCAATTAGAAGTAGGAAAAGCAGATGGGCTAAATAAATTAGGGATAGCATTCCAGCCTTGTCTCAGATTATCACCATTGGCAATCCTAAGCAGCAGTACCAGCCAGTCAGTAGTTAGGAAGAGAAGTATATGTTTTTTTTTTTTTTCTCCATCCCTTTCTGGAAAAGAATCAGAGAGAGAGAGCAGCTGTAAGACTATTCAGTTTGCAGAGACGTAGAATCCATAAACCTGGACTGAATATTTTCAGACAATGTTTTGAATGCTTGGTATTGCACAGACTAAGAAAACTTCACACTTCCACTGAAGGACTTCCATTCCCTTCACTAAATCTGTCTGTGTGGTATTGCAGCCTCAAGTAGAAACACATATTCTTCATATATATTTCTGAATTGACTCAAACATCTCCACACCACGGAAGACCTAGAGCTAACAGGTTTCTTAGATCTGATTAAATTAAGTAGAGCATCCTTTATAGCAGTTAGGCAGAAGTTGGCACAGTGGCTTGAAGGAAATCAGAAAAAGCTGCATATCAAAAACACCTGCCACACACCACGTTATTGTCACAACAGGATACATACAGACAATTCTTGTAGTTTTCCATCTCTCAAACCCCTGTGCAAGAGTGTTGGCAGGTAGACTAGTAACTGAGCTTTGAGAATTTGTACTACTTTCTAAGAGGACATCTGTTCTAATGTTGCTAATGAAAATTATCCTTAATTATAGTCATGGGTCCATTTTATTTATCTATTTATTTGTTCATTTTAATGGTGATGGCTCCAGCTGCTCCATGGTGTTGATATTAATGGACGGTAATACTTGACTGTAGCATGGCTTCACAGACTGCACACTTAGGTTAAGGGCACAGGCACTGGGTGGATAATTGAGCAGGGCAAAACTTCTTGTATAGCATAAACAAAAAACTGAAACACTAAAATCACACCCAACCTCAGCAAATGCACTGCAGGGTATCTACAAACTCCCAATATTTTGGGGGAGTTTGTCTGAAACAACCTGGAACAAACAGATCATACCAGTAAGAGAAGTCTAAATGCAGTACTAGACTATTGCACAAAGGAGTAGAGTAGTATTTAGACCTTGCTAATTACTGAATTCAAAATAATCTTTCAAAGTGCACATTTATCCAGTTACCTGACCTAAGTAGACATGCCTGTATCCCCTGCACACTAACCTTATTACACTTTAGATAAAATCTTTATTCCCTCATCTAAGAAAACATGAGAGATTATATAGACTAAGTTATAAGCAAGAAGAAATTTAAGGAATTTCATCCAGATAAAGAAAGCAACTTTTCCTCCTCTATATACAGGCTGGAAAGTGCGAAAACCTCACAACTGCATAAAGTAAGTATGCCTAACTTCAGCTGTAAGAGATGATGAAGCAAAGTATGCAGGTGTGAACATGGAAGAAAGAAAAATGGAGGAGAGAAAAGAGTTATGAGTTGGTGAAGTGGACTCTCTGCAGTGGTGCAGTCTGAATTGTCATCTGTGTTCAAGCCAGAAAGAACTTCACAATGCACGGAGTAACAGTAACATATTGTCTTTCTGGTAAGAAAGAGTTTAAACGAATTGGGAAAGCAATTGAACAACATATTCTGGATGTCAACTCCCGGTAAAAGAAAGAGATTATCAGGAGTATTCAACATAGATTCATCAAGGGGGTGTCATACTTGGCCTGTGATGTCATGAGTAGCTGGGTGAATGAGGGGAGAGCAGTGAATGTTGTGTACCCTGACTTTAGCAAAGCTTTTGACAATGACTTCCATAACACCCTCATAGATAAGATGAGGAGGTGTGGGATAGACGAGTGGAAAGTGAAGTGGATTGTGAACAGACTGACTGGCAGAGCTCAGAGGGCTGTGATCAGCAGCACTGAGTCTGGTTGGAGGCCTGCAGCTAGTGGTGTACCCCACGGATTGGTGGTGAGTCTAGTCTTGTTCATCATTTTAATCAGTGACCTGAATGAAGAGCTAGAGTACACCCTAAGCAAGTTTGCTGGTAGTATGACACTGGGAGGAATGGCTGACACATCAGAAGGCCGTGCTGCCATTCAGTGAGACCTGGACAGGCTGAGAGTTGGACGGAGAGGAGCCTGATGAGGTTCATTTAGGACAAGTGTGGAGTTCCCAGGTATTTATGTGGTCTGGGGGAAGACCTCTTTGAGAGGAGAAGGATCCGGGGGTCCTGGTGGATGAGAAGCTGGACATAAGCCAGCAGTGTATGCTGGCAGCCCAGAAGGCGTGCTGTATTCTGGGCTGTATTAAAGAAGAGGTGGACAGCAGGGAGGAGGTGATTGTACCCCTCTACTCAGCTCTTGTGAGGCCCCATCTGGAGTAGTGTGTCCAGGTCCCCAGCACAAGAAAGACACAAAGCTCCTGGAACCTTGGGTCTAGAGGAAGGCCTCTAAAATGATCAGAGGGCTGGAGCACCTCTCCTATGAAGAAAGGTTGTGTGACCTGAGATTGTTTAGCTTGGAGAAGAGAAAGCTCCGGGAGACCTCACTGTGGCCTTCCAGTACTTGAAGGGTGTGTATAAACAGGAGAGGGAATGACTGTTTACACGGGCTGATAGTGATAACCAAAGTGGTGTCCTGGAGTGAGTTAAAAGACATTGTCCAGGAGGTCAAGGGAGGTGACTGCCACTTTATTCTGCCCTGGTCAGGCCACCTCTGGGTCCAGCTCCTCTGTTAAAGCAAGACAGGTAAATACTGAAGAGAGTCCGGTAGAGGGCCATTAATATGATGGAGGCCTGGAGCATCACTCATGAGGAAAGGCTTAGTTACCTGGGTCTCTTCAGCCTGGAAAAGAGAAGACTGAGAGGGGATCTGATCAATGCTAATACGTATCTAAAGGATAAGGAGCCAGGATCTTTTCATTGGTGCCTTGCAACAGGACAAAGGGCAGTGGACAGGAACTGAAACCGAGGTAGTTCCATCTGAACATGTGAAAAAAATTACTTCGAGGGAGACAGAGCAGTACAACGTACTGTTGTGATGTCTCCTTCTGCAGAGATATTCAAAACCCACTTGGGTGCTTTTCTGTGTAACCTACCGTAGGGAAATTGCTTTAGCAGGGGATTTTGACTAGATGATATCCAGAGATCCTTTACAATCCCTGTAATTCCGTGATACTGTGATTCTTTGATTTTCATTCTACATTTTAAGCTCAAAACAAATTATAGGCTACAAATATATGCAAATATTCTGTCAACTGGTTTACTTCTTCCTATGGGCAATATTTTTAATTGCAGTTGCTTTTATTTTTTCCAGATAACTAGGAAGCATCCATAACATATATTGCATCTAAATTACACAGCTGTATTTCAGATCTAGAAAGCTGGGCATTTTGCTGTTCAGAACTAAGTGTTTAACATATCATGACTGTTATAAGATACCATTTGACTTCAACCTGAATAGCATAACTAGGTAGCTCAGTCTGTTCACAACTAGTGGTTATTGTTTTGACATGCCATCTTTAATGTCTTTTATTCATGAGAAATAATCTTTTTAGTGTTTCCTCTGTTACTGAAGGTTTCCTACTTCTCCATATCGTACTTTTCTTGACAGTCTTTATTCAGCTTCTGCAAACATTATTTTTGTCTTTAAGCCCTTGCACTGGTGGTTCTATTTAACAGTTGGGACAGTCTTAAAGTATCTGGATTTTTACTTGGGATGAAGATATGTAAAAAATTTGTTTTCCATAGCTTTTGGAAAGCCTTGCATCTGGGAACATGCACCACAATTCTCAAAATAATGGACTTATGCATTTCATGTACTCCCAGATACTCATTTGGGTTACAAATATCTTTTTATAGCTTGAGCTTTTTCAGGCTTAACTCAAATCTGGGAGTTACAAAATTGTGTAAATATCATATCACTGCATATAACACTATTTGAATTAGAGTCCTGCTGTGTTAGGCACTGCACACAAATTACATCCAGATTGCCCTTTATCCCTAATTGCTCTCAGTTTTTATTTATAGGTTTAAAATAAGAGACAATCGGCTGTACCAAGTGCTAGTCTTCCTTAATAATTACTTACAGATACATCCCACTGTGAACAAAACCAGCTGCCATCTTCTATTATCTACGACAATCATTCATAAAAGCATAAAAACCTAGCCTCCTAAAATAGTACCTTTGACCTTCAGATTAAGTGGAGATTAAGTACCAAGAGCTTAAAGGAGAAACTAATGTAGAAGACTGGAGTCCAAGAATGGATTAAACTGAGTTCTGAGTCATAACTAAACAAGAAAATCACAACTTCTGGTGTGGCTTTCAATGGCCACGAAATCAAAGAATAAAACCTTTTGATTTGCAGTATGACATATGTATATTGACCATTGAACTAGTAGAATGTAATAAAGGCATTGTCCTGAAGATGTCTTGTTCTTCCTTGTAAGAAATGAAGGCAGAGCAGGTGTGTAAAGAAGAATGGAAATCTCCACGGTACAGTAGAGATCCTATCTCCCAACATCATGCAAATGTTCTGGATGTATCTGCAGTGCCTCTGAAATGGCAGTTCTTTCCTATGTTCAGATGTCTGAATCATACCCTAAATGCCTATTTTAGATAGAGCTAAATAGTTGTTCAGAATCATATCTATATTGATTCCTGAAATACGGAGAAATAAAGAAATAAAGATAAAAGAAAGAACTCTTTCTAGAAGAAACCTAGTAGCTGGAAGATGCTGCATTTCAAAGAAAAATAATTGTCTCAATATACAGAGAATCATAGGATTATAGAAACATTCCAGTCCAACCATCCACAAACCACCAATACGTGCCCATTAAACCATGTTCTTATTTATTACTCTTACACTCTCCTTAAACACCTACTGGGATGGTGACTCCCTCACTTCTCTGGGAAACCTGTTCCAACGCATTACCACTCTTTTGGAGAAGAAATTTTTCCCAATATCGAGTGTGAATCTCAACTGGCGCAACCTGAGGCCATTCCTTCTTGTCCTATCACTGTTACTGGAATGCCAGGTGGTGATGCCCTCTGGTCACACTCCAGGGCTTCTTTCTTTCTTTCTTGTAATGAGGGACTATAACTGCACACAATACTCAATACCTGAGCACACTGTTGATTCATGTTCAGTTGAGCATCAACCAATAACCCCAAATGCTTTTTCTCTTCACCCTGTAGTGTTGCAAGAAACTCCTGGTTGCATCAGTTTGGCAGCTTAATGAAAGGGTAAACATGATGGATTTTCCTTCTGTTCTGTCTTTGACACCTACACTGCAAATTATTGTCAATTAATAAGATGTATCAGTCAGTTTATAAAATATACGAGAATGCCATCGTTCTTATGTAGGGCAGAGTTAACAACCTCTGGCATCAAACTGATCTGCTATTGATCAGTATATAACTGATCAATATATAACATTCTAAAATGTTCACAGTGCATAATTAAAGAAAGGCAATTATAAATCAGAAAGATAAGCAGGAATGAGGAATTGTGAGGTCCCACAATAAGCTGAAAGATTCCTTTTCTGAAAAGAGGCAATC
Organism: Oreortyx pictus; assembly: GCA_036925125.1. Classification (NCBI taxonomy): domain Eukaryota; kingdom Metazoa; phylum Chordata; class Aves; order Galliformes; family Odontophoridae; genus Oreortyx; species Oreortyx pictus. The sequence goes on along the minus strand of JAUPFR010000135.1, from coordinate 48,563 downwards.
AAATATAACTTTGAGCAGCAGTGCCAATGCAGCTGATACTTGATAAATCAGACCTGCTTGCAGAAGATGTCAATTCCCATTTTCCTTCCTGTAACCTTTAAATAAAAATAAGTGACATTCTGACTTGTACCAGAATCCCTAATGAAACTGAAAGGCTGTTGAAGTAATTACCTGGCAAATCAACATGTGTATATATATAGATCATTCTCCTGCACCTTCTCACTTAGGCACCTAATTTCTCCTATCCATTTTGTTATTAAATCACATGCGTGGAAGAGGGGGAAAGAAAAAAGAGTTGGAGCATGAGAAGAAAGTGATAAAGTTTAGAGCTTTAAAGCAGATGGAATGAAATGAAAATTTGGCCTTGAATTTCGTTCTTCTATCTACTATCTATTGTAATTCAAGCTTTTCTAGGGACCCACATTAACTACACTTTGCTTTCTCCTCAGATTTTTTAGCTGACAAAGGAATGATCAGAGCTGCTTGGATTTCAGGATGATTTTATGTTTACATCTATTTTGTCTGCGTATTACAGCAAGTATGATATGAAAGTGCAGCCACTGTTTAGAGACATTAACAACAGGCATTTACACATACTACTGTGATATATCTCACAGAGGAATATTCAGAAAAGCTGACTAAAGCCTTGGACAACTTATTTCCCCAGGCTTCCATTACACTTAGTTCATGGGAGGGATCCTTCAGAGAGTGATTCAGATTAGTAGAGTAACTTTTGTTAACCTTTCTGACTGTACCCCAACGAGTATAATTTTATGACTAACTGACGTACTCAGTTGATTCTCTTGCAAACAAACACCTACCTCAAATACACAGACTGCATGAAATTGGTCTCTTGCTGGCATTCTCAGTACTTTCTCACAGTAGTATCCTGTCCTTTCAAGTTCTTATAATTCTAATAAAAAAATACTGCTTTAACAGCAGGGTTGCTGTATTAAGTGGCACTGAATACTTGAATCATCACTGCATCATTTTTTAGCTTTGCTCCACGGAAATATCAAACCTTGTTGGTCTAGATGGGCCACATTGAGAGATCTCTATATCTGATCAAAGGCCAGGTTAGAGACAATTCTTGAACTAACGCTGTGTGGAAGCTAAGACAGCACAAAGCCTATCAGATAGTAATGTAAGGAATCATGTATTCATTTCTAGGATTCATCTGTGCTTTGGATGGAAAGACTTGAGCTCTTTGCCAGCAGCTCGTGAAGGCTGTATAGATCTTATGATCTATATTTACTGAGCTAATTCCAGAGTACAATGGTTAGAAAGTTAAAATAAAGAGAGGGAAAGTGAGCTTCTCATCTCATGTGCTGCACATTCACAAAATGAAAATTAAAGTCTTACATCTCTTAATTGCATTTTGTTTTGGTTTGCTTGCTTTTATTTCCCCCTCTCCATTATTTTCTTGAGAATAACCTAAGCATCTGTTTTATATACTCTTATCAATGAAGTCTAAGAAATGAGTATGTAAAGGTAACAAGGATTTGAACATATTGGAAAATGAGAAGGATACATCTGAACACCAGAAATTGAACTGAAATATTGTGTGATTTTAGAAAATCTAGACAACTTGACCTTCATATCTGATCAGCTTTGTAATTTAGAGTATCACAAGCACAGAAAAACAAGCATTATAAAAATGTGAGATTATTTTCAACTCAGCTTTCCTGATCAGGATGCAGAGCAAAAGTCTAGATCAATGGTATTTATATCCCCCAAATTATTTTATCATTGATCTCAAATGCTGGAAATGGAAAAGATTTTATAATGGTTTAAAGCCCTGAAGAAGTAGAGCTGCCTACGAAGCTCATGTCCAAAAGCTTTCAGTGTGAAGAAGGCTTATCATTACTGTTAACAAGGAAAGACAGCAGAGACCCTAGAGAGAGATTCATCACACCTAAGTTAGACATCTGCATCTCAGCTAGTTACCTTAGGCTCCCTTTCCTCTCAGCGAGAGTGAATAGCACAGTTACAGTACGAGACATCTGTCTCTTTTAGACATTTTCTTTAAGATGACATGTTTCTCACCCTGAACCTCTCCAGTTTCTTTGTTGATTATAACTAGAGTCTGTATAACTAGCTCAGATAGAAGGCATTTAAAATCACGTGTGGAAATCCTACCTCTGCTAAGTCCAGACTCCCCCAGAGTGGAATGGTGTGTAACTAAACAAGTCAATATGGACTACAGTCATAAGTATTGGGTGCCAAGCTGTGCACAGAATGATGTATCACTGAAGTCAAACCTCATCACAACATTTAAGAAGAGCAAAGAGGCTGAGTTCAGTGCAACAGAATGCTTAATATTTAGATAAATAAATGAAATTACATTTTCAATGAATAGTTACTGAAGGGACTTGACTTAGACTTTTTCTGGAGTGTTCACATAAAGGATCAGGAAAATACACATGCTAAGAAGGAGATATAAGTCAAGACTCCTAATATATACTCCTTATCAACTCACTTCTGTATAACTCACAGTGAGGAAATTTTCCCTGTCCTTCTTTGCATGACCTTGGTGGCTCAAACCCTTTGAATACTAGAGTTCTTGAGATACATTTCCTTGATACCTCTTATGCATATTGCTATTCTCTAACTGTATTGCTTATGATTATATTCATTTTTAAGGAAGGCTAATTTGCATCGAAACGTGCATTAGACAAATAATATTGTATTTTCTTACATACTCTGAGGAAATAAGAACATGCATATGGCAGCATTTGGAATGGCATATTTTGTAATATACTAGATAGTAACCAAACAGACTCAAGGAAATCTCTCATTTGAAGATAGCTGGGAGAGGATTAGGCAGAAATATCAAATATGTTTGTCCAGTCCATACTATTTTCCTGTAGTCTGCTTGTAGGCATAGCTGGAGAAGGGACACTGTGCTAGGTGGGCCCAGGTTCAGTCTTTGTCCTTAATTCAAACTGAAAAGAAGATATGTGTGTGAAATAATGCCCAAATGACACAGCAGGCTTCTATCAGCACTGATCCAACTAACTTCTGTAACTGGAAAATATTACTGTTATTTGTTGTTCTTTAACATTGAATCAGATGTTCCTTGCATGTATCCCACAGCAATCAAATGAAAACACAGCTAGTTCTATACATTCTTATATATTTCAGTTCAGATCTGACCTTTTGTTAAAAGATACATCATTTGTAGAAGCAAATTAGCATTTTCTTGTTAAAAAGAGGCTCAGTCCTTCAACATTTTGTACAGCATCTCTAAAATTCGAGTTAGATGCATCAGTTTCTGGATGTACAAAACAGACCTAACGATGATTGTTTCTGCATGCACGTGAGTATCTAAACTATCTATCTGTTCTAAGTGAAATCAGTAAATCAGGTAGGCAGACTGTCTGTGTATCCACTTTGCTAAACAAAAAAAATTGTGGTATATTCTTAGACAGAATGAGTAGGATGGATACTGATCTATATTTTTATATCAAGAAAGACTACCATCTCTTTTAATCTTTCCTCCACACAGACAGTGTAAAAAAAAAAAAAAAAGGAAAAGAAAAAGAAAATTTCTGGTTTGTAATTCCATTGCTTAATTCTTTAGCTTGAGACTGATTCACCTAGTATTTCCAACACTAAGTTCATGACTACTTTCACAAAATCACAAAGAATCACAGAGTTGCAGTAGACCTCTAGAGATCATCTAGTCCAATCCCTGTTCAAAGCACGCTCTCTAGACCAGGTTGCACAGCTAGGCATCCAGGTGGGTCTTTAATATCTCAAGAGATTTGAAAGAAGTAAGAGGATTTCTGGGCAAAATATGGAAACACTAAATTCCATCTCATTTTAGCTGAAATTTTTTATACATAACACTGAACAGCTGTTACTGAACTAGTGAACTACTGAACTACAGGAAAACATGGCATGGGATACTGACATATATATGGATACTGTCCACTGACACATGGACTGAGATACAGCTAGTTTCCAGAGCTAAATTCAGCAATGAATCAGATGGCAGTAGAAACAGGTACTTGTCTATGTGTCCCTATGACATGCATCCCAGGTTACCAAAGGAACTGGCTGATATGGTGACCAAGTCACCCTCCACCATATATGGAAAGTCATGACTGTCAGGCAAAGTGCCCGTTGGATGGAAAATGGAAACACCACTCCAGTTTTTAAAAAGGTTAGAAAGGAAGACCTGGGAAATGCCAAGACGGTGAGCCTCATCTCTGTACCTGTAAAGACCATGAAGTAGAACCTTCTGGAAGAGATATTAAGGCACATATGAGATGAGGAAGTGATCCAAGACAGCCAGCATGGCTTCACCAAAGGCAGATTGTGCCTGACCAATCCGGTGGCCTCCTATGATGGAGTGACAACTTAAGTGGACAAAGGAAGAGCAATTGATCTTGTTTAACTGGACTTCTGCAAAGTCTTTGATATGATTCCACACCACATTCTTATCCATAAATCAGAGAGATATTAATTTGATGTATGGGCTACTTAGGAGATAAGGATGGAACTGTTGAAGTGAGTTCAGAGGAGACCAAAAGGATGATCAGAGTGCTGGACAATCTCTCTTATGAAAAGCTGTTGAGCGACTGGGTTTCTTTAGCTTGGAGAAGACTCCACAGAGACCTCATTGTGACTTCTCAATATTAAAAGGAGACTTCTAAAAAAGATTGAGACTTCATAAGGGGAGACAGAGATAGGGTGTTCCACACCCTTTATCATCTTTATAGCCCTAGGCTGGACTCTTTCAAGGAGATCCTGGTCTTTTTTGTACCAGAGAGCCCAGAAAAGAATGATATTTAAATTATCTTTCAACCCTAACCATTCTATGATTCTATGCTTTCCTCCATTCATTCTCATATATCTAACTTACTCTCTGGACTGCCATTACAAGAAAAAGTGCAATTCCTATGTTTTAGCTAAAGATCTTGAAATGTGTGTTAGAAGGCAAGATCAGGTGTGTAGGAATTTGTTGCACTTTTGTCTAGTACACTTGTCTTAGGCTGTCAATCTTACATGAAACTGTCAGTGCTGTCTCAATATGAGCAAAAATGTGGAGTTCCTGTGTAATGTGAAGGCACGTATTCAGTATTTGACTAAAGTTCATGGATTTAATGCCAGAGCACGCCATTAAAATACCTTTCTGATGTCTGGGCAAGCGCATGCCAAAGAACTTCACTCACTAAATCCAGCATCAAACTCATGGCTTCTGTTTAACACAACACAACACAAACTCTTCTTATATGAAAGATCCAGTCTTGACTTTCACACTTTAGGTGGTAAGGAAAACATCGTATCCCTAAGAGAGCTTTTCCACTGCATGATGAACTTCAAGTGAAAAATCAGTTTCACTCAGTACTTGGTTTCTAGTCTGTGTTTATCTAACACCAGTTTCTACACACTGAAACTCATAATCACTTTCCAGAAAATTACCAAGCTATCACCATCTGAAAGTCTCACTTAAGTCCTCACCTAAGAGCATGTAAGCTGTGGTGAAATGATCTCTTAAATTTCTTTATAAAATAAATTGTTAATTTTACAGTGTCTACTGAAAATGCATTAACTTCTAATTGAAGTTGTTACATAGCAAATATGCCAGTACGTTCTCTAGAGACTTCATAAGCCCTATAGAGCACCATAAGCCCAATGTTCATGAAGTGGGATTTCTTTCTCGAAACATGGGATAACACAGAGTGAAAGCGCAAGTGTACACTGAAGTACTTTCTCACACACTTTGTTGGTATACCCAGAGTCTTTCTCTGTTCTCCATCAGTGAAGGGGTGGTTAGCAGGGACAGGGAGGTGACTGTCCCTCTCAACTCTATTTTTGTGAGGCCCTATTAGAGGTACTGTGTCTGGGTCTGGAATCCCCTGTACAAGAAAGACAGGGAGCAGTTGGAGGGCGTCCAGAGGGGTGCCATGAAGATGATCAGAGGGCTGGAGCACCTCTCCTATGAAGACAGGCTGAGGGAGCTAGGCTTGTTCAGTCTGGAGAAAAGAAGGCTGCAGTATGATCTAATTGCAGCCTTCCAGTACCTAAAGGGAGCCTATAAACAAGAGGGGAGTAAACTCTTTGATAGGGACAGGACAAGGGGAAATGGTTTTAAGTTGAGGGAGGGAAGATTTAGGTTGGATGTCAGGGGGAAGTTCTTCACTATGAGAGTGGTGAGGTGCTGGAACAAGCTGCCCAAAAAGGCTGTGGATGCCCCATCCCTGGAGGTATTCAAGGCCACACTGGATGGGGCCCTGCACAATCTTGTCTAGTATTAAATGGGGAGGTTGGTGGCCCTAACTGTGGCAGGGGGATTAGAGATTCATGACCATTGGGATCCCTTCTAACCTGTGCCATTCTGTGATTCTGTGACTTCATGTTCCTTGGGAGTAAATTTATTCTTCTCTTTCTTCTTCCTGAACTTAAGGGGTCATTTTTCAAAAAAAGGCTCCCAAGCACACCTGTTATTGTCTCTTGGGAATGGAAGTAGTTTTGCTAAGTTGAAGCAGTTTTGAAAACCCTTCTCATAAAATCTGTTCAGTGTCTCATTACCACTTAGTAGCATTCAGTCTTCTGTTAATAAGAGGATTTTCACTTCTGGTTTCATAGATAAGAGATATCTCCTTTAAATGCTATAGATTTGATGCAACCATATACGAAAAGAACCCAGCTCCCTAACGCTGCAAATCGTTATCCCCTCTTGTTATATGAATCAAGTCAGATACATATAAACCTTTGCTGTTCATAGCAGAATAGAACTTAGGCAGAACCTCAACATTACACAAGTAGATAAGAGCTACAGTTAACTTCAATAGACTCCCTGTGTCCATAAATTGTTGTAAAAGTCGTTACTCTGGAATGTCTCCTCCAGCAAGAACAAACTTCAAAATTGAAAAGTAGATTCCACTAGTTTAGAGATCAATTCATGGCAACAACAGTGTTCTCCAGTTTCAACCAGGGTTCTGCTATGACTACATCATTCTTCCATCGTCTGCCAGTAAAAGTGCTTTTTATTCTCCCAATTTGGATCAACCTGGCATGGATCATAAGATTATTTTATATATATCTGTAGTGGAATTATTTACCACTTTCTATAAGAAAGAAGGAAATTAGTATATTTCTCTCTTTTGTGACAAAACAGTACATTGAGAGGAGAATAGTCATGGTTTGACTGTTGTTAACTGTTGTTGAAGATTATAAACCTCTTCCATATGAATAGTTCTAGGCAGGGTACATTCCATTTGAGTTTCAGAGCATTAATTCTGAAAAACAAAGTAAACTGAAAATATCCATTACCTGGAAGGTATTTTCATTTTAGCTGTAATTATACCAGTCCCTACCTTGTTTCCAGAGCTGAGGTGACACAGCGCACATTCCAAGTTGGTATGTTCACACCTGCTTTTAGGCCCACAGATAAAAAATAAATCTATACTTTCAATGTTGTAAGAGACCTATTTTATGCCACTGTCTCAAAGTTTGCTGATGAACATGCCCGAACGTGTCCAAGCAAGTCTTGGGCAAGCTTTGCGAAATCCTTTGTCCAAGGGACAAGCAGATGGGCATGTCCTGAGGCAACAAAAGAGAGAAAAGCTGTAGCTCAGTGGTCACTAAACACTCTTTTGTGAGGTACTCATCTCCGTGAGGAGATAGCCATCTCATCTCACCTGGCATTGCTAGCACGGGATTTGTCACGTAGGCGGGAAAAATGGAGGATAAAATAGAGATCCATCACCCTTATTAGGGTGTTCTTCCATCGGAAACCTCATAAACTGATTCCCTGCTGCTGAACTCCCTCCTGGGCCTGCTGCCGGAGTCATGCTGCTTTCTCCTGGGCCTCGCCGCTCCTTCGAGATGTTCTGCCATCTGAACCCTCATGAGCCCACCACTGTTTTCTGCTTCTACGGTGCTGACCCCATTGCTGCTTCTCCAGGATAACTGCTTGCTGCTCAAGGTTGCCTGTCGCTGCCGCTGTTCTCCCCACTTCTGCCACCCCCTGCCCTTCTGCCTCGTACTGTCGGAGCCGCTTGCAACCGGACCGCCCCTAGGATCTTGGCTTGTGACTTTCCCTGCGTTGTACAAATCCTTTCTTCTTTCATATCTTTCCTATCGCTCGCCTTCCCTTCCCCATCAACCTTATTGGTAACAGTGTCCGCCTTCCCCATCTCCCTGGCCAATATTGGTAATAAACTGGTCGGACCAACATTTGAACCATTGCTTCTTAATCTCACGCCGGGTATACACATAATCTAAGAACCTCGTCTCCCTCCTTTATATTGGAGCATAACAAATGTATCATGCTGTCTTGGCATTCTGGTGTAAATGTTCCTAGACCATAGGAGTGGATAGGTAACAGCTTCAATTTCACCTCTGAATTTCAAAATTTTCAGAGTTGCATTATGATGTCAGAATTTGAAGGCATTCTGCAGTCTGTGTGAGGTGAAATGCATTTGTATAGGGGTATCAAAATATTCAGTGCAATGACCTTGTCCCTCAAAACATTGTTTTAGATTTTTTTTGTTTAGACATTACCTGAATAATACATCTATTCATGCATACATGAGAATGGCAGCACAAACAGTGACTTGTGCTTATTTGACTTGACAATTATGCTTGCTTTCTTTTTGTTAGTACTTTTTTTTTTTTTTTTAACTTTTTCTCTTGACACAGATCCAGCTACTTCTCTCAATTTCTAAGCTGCAAAGCTACCATCTGGCCTGTATCTTGGAAAAGCTGTTCTCATTGTAGAGTCTTCCTTGTTTGACACTCCATCTAAGTATTTGCTTACTCCCTCTACTCCCACTATCCTAGGCATGCTAATAAAACAACAACAACAAATATTTTTAAATGGAACAGAAGTGAAACTTTTATGGCAGGAAAATAATTCATGCCAAATATGCTAAACAAGTTTTAAATCACTTCAGATAATAAAGATCTGCTTACTTAGATGAAAAACATCACAAACTCTCACATGAGCCTACAACAGATAGTATGGGGAGAAGTACCCATTCAATCACAACACAAGAATAGCTGAGCGGACATCCTACTCTATGCTGTTAAACTACGAGAAAGAATAACAAAATGACCAACCACTCTTCCAATTTCTTACATAATACAATGGAGTTCATGATTTTTTTCTTAAGAATGTTGCTTTTATTGTAGCATACCGAAATATCACCTTGGATACATTTATTTTATTTCAGTAATAAAAGAACAGTGAATTAATCATAGCTTGGAGAGAAGCAATGTAATATACTGTATTGTATATAAATTTCTACCAAATTAACACCTTCCAAATCTGGATTGCAATGCTTGTACCCTGATTTTTGATTTCTTAAGAGCTAGCTGCACATCAGTACAATGCCAGGCAGAAGCAGAGCAACTAATCACAGTAATTTATTTGAGACAGGGACTGGCAGTGGTACTTTCACAAAAAAAGAAATAGTACTTATACGACAATATCACATGGTGAAAACAAGTTTCATAGAACTGTACAAGAAGAAGTAACATCTAAGCAGTCTTTGTAGATCGAGAAAACAAAGGAGACCTGGATGCTTTTTACCCCTTAAATATCTAAACACTGTTGACAAAAATTAGAGTTAATCTAAGCATCCCTGTTATTTCCTACACTGTTCCGTTATTTATTTTTTTTTTCTGAAGAATAATATGAACATTCATATACAGACACAAAAATTTATTTTTTTTAAATAGTTCTGCTTCTGATCTCTGTATTAGAAAATATGTGATTCCAAAGATCAAAGTCCACTAAATCATACAAAACAAAGGCAAGAATTTATCAAAAGGTCTTACTGAATCATTGTCTACCGTTTTTTCATTCAGAGACTTCTATAGAACTGACCAATGTCAGATGCGTCAAAATAAACCCCATAATAATGGATCAAATGATTGTGATCATCACTGCAAATTCATGATTGTTAGGATCCAATCCAGAAGTCAGTACAACTTAAAGCATTAATAACCTGGGTTGTTGGAAATCGCGCACCTCATCAAGGTTTTGGAAGAAACCAAATTCTACTGTAGCACTCAACTGGAGGTCAGGCAGCCCTTCAGAGGGAACTCAAAGGGCTGGAGATACAAACTTAATGATATTCAGAAAAAAAATAACTCCAGAGTTCTGCATCTAAATTGGAACAGCTTCATACAGTCACACCGGCTAGAGTCAGTTGTCTATAGAGCAACTGTATAAGGCCTCAAGATAACTGACTTGAACTGGTCATGCTTTGAGATGGAGACTAAACCAAAGAGTCTCCAGAGATACTACTGTATGATATCTAAATTAAGATTTAAAACCTAAAATATTTGTCATTTTATTCTCTTAATATTCTCTTTCTGCAACACCTATTATAATTTCTCATTATTCTTGTTGGCAAAACACACAGTTCAGTTCTTCTTGCCTCCCATCAGCCTTTAAATTTGGCTGGTTTAGTCTGATTTTCCATTATATATTAAATGGCAGTTTGAAATTTATTTGATTTTACTGATCAGCGATATTTTTTCCATAATAGAAGAAATTATTTCATGATAGAAGGAATTCTAATTTTTTTGAATTTTTCCATGTCACTCATCTCTGCCAATTTTCTATAATTCTGCAACATCCAGTATGAAACTGGTGATCTACTTTATGTTTAAGAAGAAATAGCACTGGCATGCAGAATGGCATGATTTTTGTTATGCTGTTGTTCATTCCTTTCTTTCTTTATTAAAACATTTACTTTCTAACAGTAGCTACTCCAGAGAACTGTCGTGCATACATAAAGTGTATTAAGGCTGGGTTTATAAAAGAGGTGGCTTACATTAACAATAACAAGAAATAAGAAAAAAAATCGAAGAGCTATCCATTGCAGTACAAATAAGAGCACTTCCCCATAGTTCCTGTTTGAAGAACAATATGCAAAACCATAGCGCAGTGTTTATTTTAGCTGAGGGTTCACTCTGCTTATGAAGAATAAATATGAATACAAAATATATCTTTCACTGCTTATGCTTTAGCAATGATTTTGTTTTCAAGCTAAATGGAAAATGTTATTCTATGTCTATTCTGTCCCTGTCTCTAGTATACTATTTTCTCCTAGACCATGATCCTTATCATTCCATTAATGCCATCAGGAGTGTGTTGCAGGAAGAGAGAATGACAGGACATAATTCTTAATACCTTTCACACTTCTTTGAATGTCCAAGAACTTTGAGTCCTGATCAATACCAACAAATCACGTTCTCTTGGCCATGGCCTTGGTACCTACCACTGATTTTGCTTTCTTAAAACCTAGAACTTCTAAATTCCCATGGAAGATCTGTGAGCAGTTTGAATACCTCTGTGAACTCCACAACATACGAGGTTCAGCAAAGTAATGGAATGCAGATATTTTAAAATTAGAGCCACTTAAGATGCTGTGGCCATGTGAAATGGTGCAGTCCGTAGAGAGTCTAACCTGAGATCTGAAAGTGGGATTACCTTATTCAGGCCACTGGTACATTAGGAAAAAGAAATCCATTGAAAACAGAATGAAGATTAAGCCCCACTATCTTGCTCTATTCTGAGACTTCTCATAGGTTAAAAAATAAGATCAGTAATTTTAAATGGATCTGTAAAGAAGGCTTAGTGAAGGCTGCAACTTTGAATTTTAAATGTTTACATATGTACATATATAAAATATAAATATCTCAAAATCATTTTTTTTTCTACAGATTAGATGCAGATATAACCAATTCTTTTGCATGAGAACACAATATTTCATAAGCTACAATTTAACCAGAAAGAAACTATCACTATGATGTTATACTTCTTAGACAAACATGTACTTTTGCAGTATATTAAAGCGAGGTCAACTCAAACTTTACACTGCTTTTTCTGGTAAATGCCAAGAGGCAAGAAATTGTAACATAACATCTCTGTTGATTTTGTATCAAGGCTTGCATAGGAGAGAAGGGAATTAAGTAATCAGTGCAAACATTTATCATAGATATGTATGTAAAATTTATATTCATTGAGAACTATCTCAGAAAGCCTTGATTCCCAAGGTGGAAATTTCCATTTGCTTTTATAATTAGGCGATCATGTGAAAAATTAACACATAGTATTTAGGTATCTACACACTTGAAATTATTTAAGGAAGAAAATACTGCCTTGTTTCTCTGAAGCTCTTATCAATTAAAATAATTCAAATCTTCAAAAAATAAAAATTAAACAAACAAACAAAAAAATAGCTCTTCTTTCTCCTTTGCCTCTCCTGTGTGGAAATGTTCAACACAGCATACATCAAGAAGTTTATTCCCTTTGACTGGGACACTGCGCAGGACAGTGTGTAGGCTGATTGGTAATGAGAAATAAACAAAGTTATTTTAAATTTTCTTCAACAGTCAAGAAATAGAGTATCAAGACAGCTTTCAAGGAAATACAGAGAACTCTACTGTAGTCATGTTAAACTTGAAATGGCCACTGTGGACACAAACATAGAACAACTTGGATGGCTGGATTAGAGTTTTATTTGGACAAATGAGAGTAAGACTGAGTTTGTCGTTTCTCAGCACAGTGGGTAGCAAATTTTTATTTAATGATTGTTTCCAGAAGTAAATACGTGAGAAAGGAATCCGTGAAAAATAGAGTTTTGTAGAAAACTAGAGGGAAAAAAAGAAAAGAAAAAAAAAATGTTGGGGGAAAAAGAAATACCAGCAATGCAGTGAGAACATTAGCGAAAGACAAATCAAATTAACAAGTACTTGAGTAAAGGTGGGAGGGTGTTAGAACTGGTCAAAAGAAAGAGAAGCAGTGAAGTTAGATCTCACTGAGGAAGCTGAATACTATGCAATTAAACATGGGTTTGAAAAGGGGGGTGTAGAAGAAAAGATTTTTGCTTCTAAATAGTAATGCATACATGCATTCATAGAGGAAACAGTTTTTAACGAGAAATTTCTTCATCTTCTCTCATTAGGAAATGACAAGTTTCATTAGGGAAATATTTGATGATATAAGTTCATTTCCCTACTCTTGGTAATTCAGCCCCACTCATGTCACATTCCATTTTTATCTCTGGTAAATTTTCCCATTTATGAAGAAAGGAGTGATAAAAGAGGGGTCACCAACAAAAAGAAGTTGATAAGCTGGAATTGGAGAAAAAGAAGTTTACTAATATACAGGGAAAGAGCAAGAGAAAAAGGAAAATTTGTTTTAAAAAGAGAGTGCACAGCATGGTGAAAAGAGTCAAGACTGGAAACCTAACATGTTCAAGGGGTGTTAACTAACAATTTTTCTTAGTTGTTTAATGTTCTTTTTGTGGCAGTTTTTTTTTTGTTTGTTTGTTTGTTTTGGTTTGTTGTTTTTTTTTCATTTTGGTTTATGTCAAAATTCTACATTTGCTGAACATATACCTGAAGTATTTATAAAGTTCATCATTTGATATTTTTACAGACAAAATGTAAAATAAATGGAAGTATAATTTTTGAGCTAGAAAGGTCCACTGAGGTTAGTGACCAGAGAATGAACGTGAACTAAGATACCAAATAAACCTGGAAGTCAGAACTAGACTTATTTCTATAATAAAGACTCAGATACCTGGCAATATTTACATCAAAATACTTTAATATTACAGTACAGGCTGTTGCACATGATGAAATTCTGTTTTGTTTTATTTCTCTCCACAGTTTTTCTCTCAAACCTTTCCAGATACAAGGGAGAAATACAGAGGATCACAAAAGAGAGCTGATGCCAGCACAGTATCTCTGCTCACACCAAATATTACAACTCTGAAACTAACAAAATTATGGAATTAGGAAATTACGGAATTAATTAAATTAGGAGATTATGATGAATAAAGTAATACACTATTAAAGAGTGGTTAGAGTAGTATTAAGAAAATAAATAAATGTTAATGGCATTCTAAATTAATCCTTATAAACTGGGCACAGAATGATAAATTCATAATTTTTATGAGAAAGATCACTAAGAATGATTTTCTGCTATGTCTATTTGTTCCTGTTTTTTCATTGAAATATTATTTCTAACATAGTATACCCATTGAACATAATTTGTTTCTTATGTGGAACCTTCTGAATGGCACAGGATGAAAAAAGTGCCCTTCTTTACAGCCAGGTGTACTTGGGATAATTTGTTTTCTTTTCACCTTATCCTGTTCATCAGCGACTAACTAATTCCTGCAGCATCTACAAAGGAATAACTATGTCTTAAGCAAAAAACTGGTCAAAGAACAATTTCAGCAGATATTTTTGCAAGGTTAGTCAACTATAAATTCTGTGTTATATATTTTACAATAGTTTTTATTTGTTTGTTTGCTTAATAGAGGTAAAGTCACAATACTTAAGTGAATATCCTAGAATATTTGAAAAAAAAATTCTGAAGAGATTTCTTTTAAATCCAAAATTCCCAAATCTTCATACACCTACTGGAATTCAGTAGCCATAACCAACTTAGCAGCATTGCATTCTTGAAAACTGCAGCATTCAAACAGGATTTCGACAAAAGCTACACAGATTTCTGGGATAAACAAATGAATTATGCATCTTCAATATCAACAAATATTTATACAACTAACAGTCTGCACCTTAAGTGGTCTCTAGGAATTTAAAGAAAGGGCATATTGTAATACTGCATGATAAGCTCAATATTAATTAAAAGTTCTACCAGGCCGTTAACTAATGCAGACACATTTAAGCATATTTTTAGTTAAGCTTATTATGTTCTAAGAAAGTTCAAAGAGGCATAGCTGAAGGGTAAGAAGAAGCAGCATCTGGTCTAAAATAACTGACCTGTCAGTCGCAGTTCTGTGCCATGAAAGATCATGGAGCAGATCCTACTGGAAGTGATGCTAAAGTGCATGGAAGACAGGGAGGTGATATGGGAGAACCAGCGTGGCTACAACAAAGGCAAATCCTGCTTGACCAAACTAATGGCCTTTTATGATGGTATTGATGTATATTAATGGACAAGGGAAGACCCACTGATGAAATCTATTTGGACTTCAGTAAGGCTTTTGACACAGTACTCCACAACATCCTTATCTCTAAATTGGAAAGATATAGATGGATTTGATGGGTGGACTGTTTGGTGGATGAAGAACTAACTGCACGATCAAGTCCAGAGGTGATGGTTAATGGCTCAGTGTCTGTATGGAGACTGGTGATGAGTGGTGTCTCCGAGGGGCCAGTGCTGGGACTGATACTTTTTAATGTTCACCATTGACATCAACAGTGGGGTTGAGTGCACCGTCAGGAAGTTTCTAGGTGACACCAAGCTGTGGGGTGCTGTGAACTCACAAGAGGGATGGAATACCATTCAGAGGAACCTAGACCGGTTTGAGCAGAGAGCCTCAGAGAACCTCATGAAGTTCAATAAATCCAAGTGCAAGTTCTTGCACCTGAGTCGAGGCCACCTCTACTACCGATACAAGCTGGGACAAGACGGAGCACAACCCTGCTGAAAAGGGCATAGGGGTAGCTGGACATGAACCAGCAATGTGCCCTTGCAACCTAGAAAGCCTGCTATATTCTGGGCTGCTTCAAAAGAAGTGTGGCCACCACACACAGGTGAGACCTCACCTGGATTACTGCATCTAGATCTGGAGTCCTCAGTACAGAAAAGATGACCTGTTGGAGGGCTTCCAGAGAAGGACCACAAAAATGATTAAAGGGATGGGCTGTTCAGCCTGTAGAAGGCTCCAAGAAGACCAGAGCCTTTCGTTTACCTGGGGAGCTACTGGAAAGAAGAGGACGGACTGTTTAGCAGAGTCTGTGGTGACTGGACAAGGGGAAATGGTTTGAAACTTAAAGAGGGTAGAATTAGGTTGGGTATAACGAAAATGTCTTTTATATTGAGGGTGGTGAGGCATTGGAAAATGTTGCCCAGAGATGTGATTGATGCCACATCTCTGGAGACTTTCAAGGCTAGGCTGGGCCAAACCCTAGGAAACCTGATCTAGTTGTGGATATCCCTGTTCATTGCAAGAAAGTTGGACTAGATGACCTTTAATGGTCTTTTCCAACAATAAAGATTCTATAATTCTATAACTTCTATTTCCAGCTCTACACTGTGCTGTGTCATTTAGACTCTGCCAGTGTCTATGTCTTTGAAGTGCTGAAATGAAGTCCTAAATTGATCTTCTATTATCATTTTCAAGAATAGTCTCAGTATAGTCCTCTGCTTTTAAGTTCTGTGGGTCCCCACGTAGTAAAGCTTATTTTTTAATTTCTTTTTATGTAGCTTTAATAGCAGTGCAGTGACCCCAGGAGATCCCAAGAAAGCAGAATGAAGAGGGTTGAGCTTGTGTTGTCTGACCACAGATGACTTTAAGTGAGCAAATACCCTATGTAAGACATTCAGGAAGGATAACACCACATTTAAAAAATTTTAATACCGTTACACTGAACCTCTATACTACAAGGTAATTCCTCAACTTAGCTCTTAAGTGAAAGTAACTCACCTGAGGAACTCTAGCTTTCCTTCACTCACACTCCTCCCAGGCTGATTTTCTCCCCAAGGCCACTGCTGCCCACTTTCAGTGTTGCATAATACCTCATCAGACACAGCTACAATCTGCATTCAACAAGAAACAAATGTATATACTTCAATGTTTATATATTAATTCAGAGAAATAATCGTAACTTTTTTTTTTTTAATTTTCTTTTTTGCATTTTAAGGGAAGTCTTAAACCCCTTAATTACAATGCGTTATACAATATGACAATATGACAAGCAAATATAGATACAAGAAATTATTTTGTATTTCTCAGAAAAGGTTATTTGGTGGATACAGTTTATGTCATGAGCAAGCTGACTGCTTACAATGACATACATTTCTATCTATTCTAGGTATTTACACAAACAGTACAATACTGCAGGAACTCCAAAACTACTGCTATACTAAGATAACAAAGGAAGAACAGAATCCTTACATCCTCTAATAGAGACAGATCTCATTTACAATTCTGTGAATTCATACTTGTAAAGATCTAAAAGATCTCTTTGATTCTGAGGTTTTTATGATATTTGAGCAACACACTGTATCTCAGTGGTCAAAGGAAGTTTCAGAAAGTACTAAGCTGGTTTCATTTCAAGACAACCACCAATCCTATCAAGCAGAGCTGTTTGAGGAATGCCTACCAAGAATTCCTTTGTATCTCTCATTTCCTAACAGTTTGGAAATATCATCTTTTTAGATCAAATGGTCAGCACTGGTTTTCTGCTTTCTAAATTGTACCTCCTAACTTATACATTCAGCATTGTTTGGATGTTTCTTTCATTTTCTAGAAGAGAAATTTAAGACTCATAACTTCAGAGATTCAAAATACATCATTTTCCCCTGAATGCTAATTAGCTTGATAACTTTGTTTATTTAAAGCTTATTAGGGAACCTGGTAAATTAATACACAACATCACAATACATCTTTCAGGTTTCCTGAAAATTGATTACTTGGAATGCTGTTTAACAGAGCAGCAGGGATGACAGAATGATAGTCCTGTGGGATTTGCAGATTACTGAAGGAACAGGTTATATCTGTGGCTCACTGAATTCTGTTAGAGGGTGTTAGTTGTGCCAGTGAACATAACCAAAGTGCCTTTCGCATGCACCACAACAGCCACTTCTGCCTCAGCTAAGTTTCTTAAAATTTTCTTAGATTGTATTTTTCCACAGTTGACTTGCACCACACAATTAGTATTTCTCTCTGTTACGAGCCAGGAAATTTAGAGCCGTTGGTAAAGCAGCTACGAGGCTGGCTCTAAATCAGCTAAATAACCATTTTCAAAAGAAAATTCCCACAATCACCAGTCAGTAATAAAATGGCGTTTTCATCAGTAATAATGTGAAATTTTTGCATTCATGCAAAAACCACCTCAATTGGAAATTCGCTTGGCTCTGTTATTCCTTGTTAAAATATATTCAGAATCGTAAAACTGGATTCAAATTTGTGCTTCCCAGGATTTATGACTGGGGGAAAAAGGCAAAGGAATATAAGCATCTGTCCAAAAATTTAAGCCTTGATGAGAAGTTCCTCTTGAAATGAACTCTGAAATACCCTTTGTTTTGCATTATACTCTTTAGCACCCCATCACAGTTTCAACCACAGCCTAGTCCTCCCATAATTAGGTATACCGAGTCAAAGTTACATTTCAGAAGAGCTTAACTTCACATCTTGGCTTTTAAGGGAAGCACTCTAATAAGTGGGAAATGAATGAAAATACCATTGGTTTTGGAAGAGAACACTATAAATTTAAAAGATCATTTTTCAGTTTCTTGTTACACATTAATTAACAAAAAACTGGAACTCTTCCTGTGTAATATAGCTTCTGAATTTCTAGTTAGCTAGATGATATTGAGTTAAAATACTTACACAGCAGAGCTGCTTAGAAATCATGTTGCAGAAGAAAAACTTATGCGTTACTAAAGGAATGCTGAATAAGAGCTAAATTCTCAGTCACTATTATAATGGTGAGATTAATAAACCAAGCAGATCCAAGGTGAAGCAGGCACTACAATTCTTTTAGTTCAGCAGTTCAGTGTCATTTTTTCATAATTTATATACAAAAAAAGTATGGTGATACTTTGAATCATATCAAATCATTAAGGTTGGAAAATATCTCTAATATCATCTTGTCCAACCACCCAACGTATCATCAATATTGCACACCAAAACATGTTCCTTAGTGCCACATTTAGAGATTTCTTTAATACCACCAGGGGCGGTGACTCCACATCCTCTCTGGGCAGCCTGTGCGAGTGCCTGACCACATTCCCTGAGAAGCTTTTCCAAATATCCAACCTGAACCACTCCTGGACTGTATATCTTATAACCTAGAGGTAAAACCTAATGTATGCTACTCAAAAGAATGAGTCCAAAATGTTATTTTAAAATTGTTCTCTAGTCATCCAGAGTAAAGAAAGCAATGCAGCTGTCCTTCATCCCTGAATATATACCCATGTTGCCGAACCTGTGATGAAAAAAAATGAGAAAGCAAAGACCTGTTCTACTACTGACTATGGTGCATCTAAGCTTAGGGATGGGTTCACAGATCCATTCCACCTTTTTCTTCTATGACCCTCTGAAACTGTGACAGGAATAGGAACGACCCACATTTCAATTTTTTTTTTTATCAATTGTTTCTGCATTTGTCTTTTTTATATATTTCGCAATCTCACTTCTGTCCCTTTGCTGATATTACCCATCAGTTATCACCCACTAGAGAGCTCTATGTCAAATTCCCCAGCACACAAACACAATAGCTTTTCTGCATGGCTTCTCACATGCCAGAACAAAAAGCAATTAATCTGTTAAAAATACAGACAATTGAAAAGGAGGCAGGTTATTTTGAGTTCAGGAGTTTTTTATTCTTTTTTTTTTTTTTTTCCTGTGGTAGTGCTGCGCAAATCAGAGTAGTAGTCATGGTTTAATTCTTTTGGATTGCAGTACAATCAGGACTTGTTTAAATAGCTCCCATGTGGAACAGTAATCCATAAACAAAGAAAAAGGAGTCAAGCCTGCATTTCAAGGACACCCACCTCCACTACTTTGATAATGAAGCTAAATATATATATATATATGTTTTAACATATTTTAGGAAAGGTAGTAATACATATTAGCAATGCACAACTTACCAAAAGTTTGTTCAAACAGTATTTATGAATACTAGACAGGATCAAAAAGAATAATTTTTATTTAGGTTTAGGGTTTTTTGTTTTTTTTTTTTCTTTCTCACTCTTTCTGCAAGGAAGACTCACAATCTGTGATGTAATAAAAAAGCTATAAAAAATCTATTTGAATGTTATTATAAATGCTGTGCTAATAGAGAATCCTCTTTCCATGCCTGCATAGAAATAAACCAGCTGCCTCCACTAGAAATGGATGGAACTTATTGTTATTCTGTCTTGACTCAGAAACTACTGACATTTCCCTTCTGGTAGAATTTTAAATATATATAAGGGAAAAAAAAAAAAAAAAAGTTAAACTTTTCATTTTTCAGAAACACTTGGAGAAAGATTTTCCTTTGCTTTTTTTTTTTTTTTTAAAAAACCTGTTCTTCACAGATGTATATATATATACATATACATATGTGACTGTTCAGTGCAGCTCTGTACACCTGATAATACAGAATATAACAGAAAACATTTGTGTTCTGTTCAAAAAGAGGAGTCGTCTCCATGTGGGTTTGAAGACAAATACCAATCAACCTGACAGGCAGAAACAAGCACATACTATGCTGTATGATAATGTGTCCTAATTTCCTCTTCATATAAAATGATGGATGTTCAAAAAAGTCACAGGAATCTATGCTATTTTTCAATTAGAAAGGTAACTTTACAAAGGCACTGCAGTGAGTGTGCTGGGGAAGATTTAGATTAGATTTGAGGAAACATTTTTTCTCTGAAAGAGTGGTCAGGCACTGGAATGGCCTGCCTAGGGATTTAGTAGCTTAGTGGGTAGGGCTGGTGGTGGGAGGATGGTTGGACTAGATGATCTTGTAGGTCCTTTCCAACCTAATGAATCTATGAATCTATGAATCTATAAGTGGTGTGTCCAGTAAAAGATGAATATAAATTTCCTCAGAATTTATGTAGCTTGAGGTTACACCTTGAGTACTGTATTCAGTGTTGGGCCTCTCACTCCCAGAAAGACACTTTCATCCTGGAATGTGTTCAGAGAATGGCATCAACATTGTTCAATTTCATGTAATGCTGTAAATTTACTCAACTCAAGAAGCAGTAAATAATGCACCTATTTTTTTCTTCAACTGAATATTAACGGTTTCCATGCATTCAAATTCTAGCACTATCTCTAGGTATCACTTTGCAAAATTAGCGCAGAAATAAAAACTTTATCTATTTACAAACTATACATACTCTGGAAAAACTCATAGAGGTTGAGAAACCAGATATTATGAGGTATTTAAGTACCCGGTATCATGGAGATTAACTGTGGTTCTATTCTTAAAGAACACTATAGGGCTACTGTTAATGGTTCTGTAAGAATAGGACTTTGAATGAAAAATGATCCTATTGAATGGTCACCAGCCATAATCTGCATTAAGATGCCACATAAATCAATTTATTAAAATCCTCATAGAGTCTTATTATTCTTATTACACTGAAGTGTAAATACAAATCAAATTTGAACATAACATTGTTAGAATAATAAATTAAATTTCATGTTAAATAAGCTTTTCTGTTTCTTTGTTTATTCTTGTGCGGTTTTGTCAACTTTACATTTCCATGCTCTCAACTTCCAGGCACTGATTCCACCTGCAATATTCTTTTGCCTTCCACAATCTTACACCTCAATTGTAGTCTTTTAATCTTCCCTAAGACATATTATCTAAAGGAAAATGGCTTTGCTGCCTGCATAGATGTAAGTCAATTTATCTCCCATCTCTAAGGGTAATTATTAGTTTAATTATATCTCCCTTTCAGCAGGTGGGCAAAACAAACATTTTTTTAAGGAGAATAAGCATCTTTTTGATCTCCACCTCCAGAAATATGTTATCTAGGTAGATTATCTACTTAAAATTAAGAAGAAATGCTAGTTTTCCTCATATTAAGTGAGGTGCATGCAGTGGATATAGCCACTTCCAAGCCAATAACCCCAGATGCCCTTTCCCATCAGTGAGAAAATCAGACTCTGCTGAAGTGCAATTCTTCTCCCCTAAAATAGACATCTGAACTCGGTCAGCTGAATTGTGCCCTAAAAGCACCTCCATCAACTATAAATGGAAGCTAGGGCAAGAATCTGATATGGAGATATCTATAGAGGAGACAAATACAGTTATGAGAAATTAATTCCAACCAGCTTCTGAAGAGAAAGATTGGCTTAGAAAAAAAAGTACTAAATATCCTAAAAGTATATTTTTTGTGCCAAAAATGAGAACGTGTAATCAAGAGTCTTTATTCCTTGGTGAAACAAATGAAATTCCTGGTTTCTCAATAGAAATATTTTGGAGATAATAGGGCAGCTCAGCAATGGAATTCATTATGGCATAAAAGGTCAAGATGTTAATGCAACTAGGTGTTCTAAAAATATTGTTTCAAGGTGGAAACATTGAATTACCAGAATTATTACTGATGTGATCAACTCACTGACAGTTTTCGTTTTTCTTTTTTTTCCCACTCTATATTAGAGATTCTTTTAACAATAGCAATAATTAGATTCAATTAATGGAGAATGAATATAAAATAAATACCTGGATATTAAGGCATCTAAGAGCAATTTACTTTGATTTCTATTTTGTTGCAATAAATATTATTTTTGTAAGTGCAGCCATTCTTCTTTAGGTACAAACATCTCATATCAGAATCTTCCAAAAACTTATGTTTTTCTTTTAAATTATTATTTCTTTTATTTTTTTTTAATTCTTTGACTACTTCATTTTTATTTTAGGAGTTGTCTTCATATTTAATTTATGTAACTAATATTTAAGGTTTTGGTTTCTTTTGACTAAACAAAACATAATAAAATAAATAAATAAATAAATAAATAACAATAAATGGCTTTTTTTTAACATGAAATACCTGTAAGATATCTAAATTAGGTATATTCAGATTTACTGTAAGAAATATAAATATATATAAGTAATCAGCAATTTCGTATACTCATAGATGTTCAAATGTTAAGCAGAAAAAAAACAAACAGATAACTAATAGTCACTTGGGGTGGAATAGATATTAATAAATGAAAATTCCTTCCTTACAGAAAGTAAAGATGTTAATTTAAATCAGAAACAAACAAACAAACAAACAAAAAATCATTTTGTTGTAAATCTCTAAAAAGGAAATGGATGACATATATAGAACTGAGCTAATAAATTTAAAACAATAATATGAATTGGCATGTAGTGCAGAAAATTGGATTTTGGCGTATTAATTAAATGCACTTTCTGATAATTGTGATAGATAAATATTGTTGATTTCATATATTTGGACTCCCACAAGGCATATGTCATGATATTATGAGGCTTTTAGTTTCATAACTGCAAACGACAAAAAACTCTGAATACAATCATAGTCGACAAATGAATAAAAGCAAGATTAATTCCTACAACCTAAAAGACACATATTCTACTTAAAACTGCTTAAAATGTAATTCTAAATATATATTGTTAATATTATGGAATGGTATCTGAGCACTTGTGCCTTCTTTGAGTCCATCTGAGAATTTTCTTCCTCTGAGCTATTCAGATTTTTTTTTTTTTTAGAATGATTGGGCAGAGATATCATCACTGTGAATATCCACTGGTGGCATGTGAGGAGGGAGAATGGTTAATGAGAAATGCTATAGAGGCTTTGGTTTCAGTAAAGCAATATCTATTCCAATATGGCCAAAGGCCATGTATATAGAAATAGAGAATGTAAACTACACTAATGGTATGGGTTTGCTAACCTGGGATATAGTAACTCTGAAAAAGACTTAGGGCCATTGTGGATAATCAACTAATAATGAGATCCCAAGTGACACTGCAGTCAAAAGGAATAATGGATATAAACATGGAATAGTGAGTAGGAGTTATGAAATTATAATAACTCTGCTTTTGACGATAATGAAACCATTCCTGGAATAATTCGCCCATTACTTTTATTAGTGATTTAAGAGAGAAGCTAAAAACCTGGAAAGGATTGGCAGGGTGGGTAAAAGGAATGACTGAGGAGATGAACATGAGGCAGCCCATCTTTTCAGTTCACCAAGGAGAAGAACACAGTGACTTGCTGGTGTCTCTAAATATCAGTACAGAGTACAGAAAGTCATAGAAACACTAAGGTTGGAAAGGTCCAATATCATCATCTAGTCTGTCTATCAACCCAAGTCAACAGAAGTCCTTTCAATCCAGAATACCAAAGCAGAATACAACCAGTATTGGAAAGCAAAAAAATAAATTCATCAAGAACATAGGCAAAATGGATACAGAAGTAAATTAGTCAGTGGAATCACAAATACTGGTGAAGAATTCTTCATCGTGAAGTACTATTATACAGCAGGACTGGATATTTCCTTCCTAAGGCACCATATGCTATGTTTCAGTTCTAACTATTGAACTTAAGGCAGAGATTAGTGCATATTGTTCCTATGGTTTGAACTTTTCATAAAGCAAATGTTCCCTGAAGTCCAGCAAAATCAGTATTTAGTAATAGTTACATGTTGCAGAGAAAATTAGTTGGCACTTCCAGCTTTCTTTTTGGAAGCGTGCCTCTTGTAGTGAACAGAAACATCCTTTGAACTTTTATGAAAGACTCCAGCATCTCAATTTCTTACAACTTGTATATGCATGACCTAGAGAAGTCATGAGTACATGGCAGTAAGGCTCTCAGCATCAGGCAGCTTACAGGGTGCACAGTTTGAATAGCTTTGGTCCTGGTGTCCTATATGCACATGTGAGGGGATAGCTGCCTGAGCTCAAGAACAAGAACATTGATGTGAAAACTGTGGTGTGGCATATCCAGTTAGTAGCTCTGGCCACAAACCTCAACAGCCTAGGAACATACTGAGAGTAATAACTTCTTACTAAACAGAGACCCTTAGTACTCCTGCCTTAAACTAGGACTGACTCAAATGTCTACTCCTACTTGTAAGGGGTACAGGATATGGCCCCTTGATGAAAGTTTGCAATAAAGAAAATAACAGCAGATACAGCTTTGAAGGCTACCATAAGCCGTTGCCATTTAGAATGTTATTTAGAGAGACTAGTCTGAACTCAAAAGATATCATTCTACAATTTCCTTGTGATTCTAGTGCTTCATTTCCAGTGCTTTTCCCCAGGAGACTGCGCCTGAATTGTATTCCAGTGACAATTCAATAACTAGAACACAAGCTGAGTCTTATTTTTGAAAATTAACATTTAACTTTAATTGTTCCTTCCCACACTACTTTGGAAATTATTCCTCTGTGCAAACTGAATGTGAATGGAAAAGGTCACATACAATTGTAGTTTGTGAAAAAAAAAAGAAAACAGAAAAGAAAAGAAAACAGAACTCTAGCTTTAGTTTACCACCTTGTCTTCATCTTAAAAATAGCAATAAAAACAAAACAAACGTTGTCTTCTTGCCTGCTTTACATTAGAACTATACAAGGAAAGTTATACTGTTGTCTGTTGCTTTGCTGAAACGAAAAATAACCAATTTACTCCTGTGTGGTTCAGAGGAAAATAGCCTTGAGAAAATGTTATTGATGTAGTATACTTATGTAGGGTTGCAAGACAAATTATGCCATCAGCAAATAAGGTCAGAGTATCAGAGTGAATTACTGGCAAAAATAGGTTGCTTGCAAAGGACAAAGGTTGTTTT
Organism: Oreortyx pictus; assembly: GCA_036925125.1. Taxonomy (NCBI): domain Eukaryota; kingdom Metazoa; phylum Chordata; class Aves; order Galliformes; family Odontophoridae; genus Oreortyx; species Oreortyx pictus. Next base: position 23,290 of record JAUPFR010000135.1, on the reverse strand, counting down.
AACTGCATATAAACCTTGAAGCCAGATGAGAAAAAATAATAATAGACTTAGTGTGGAATGTAATATTTTAAGGCTTCCCAAAACTCTAAATGATTTTTCTATATGAATATTACCTTTTAAGGAAAGATGAATAATGTTGCATGAGTGGATATCTACCTACAATTTTTTGGAACCAGTTTAAGTGTCTTCTGTGAAGTACAGTGCAACATCTTCAGTAACTGTGCTTTGGACCTTAAAAAAGGAAAGGATTGCACTTACAGACCAGTTTCTTATTCTTTCTCACACTGCTATAAAGAATTGAGTGCATTTTCAACGGTGAGGGAGATGGAACCCAACAGTTAATGTTGGACAACGTTTTTAAACACAGGTATATACTCAGTACTCAAGAGCACAGTATTTAGCTTCTAACAGCAGAATTCAATTTCTGGATTCATGCCTTATGTAACTCCTCATCTGTCTGAAACATGCCTAACACAGCTTTTGGTTTTATCCAGGGCTGACAAAGCCTGCCAGAAAATACTTATTTATTCTTACTACTCTTGAAGGTTTTCAGTTGTTCATAAAAACAAGCTTTGAAGATCTATGCTGTTTCTGGGCTAGCCATAATTACAGCATCAGTTCTTAAGAAAAAAAAAAAAAAAACAAACACAAAACTATGGTCATATTAATTTGATAGATAATCTTTAAATAAAGCTATATTCGTTATTTTCTGTCTTTATTTATTTTTTTAAAGGACAACCACTTGGCTAGATATATCCTAGGCATTTCTTGCTCTCATGTTTTTCAGTTATTGGCAACGAGAAAACTTTTTGGAGAAGGGTTCAGAGTGGACATCTTTCTATTTTTGGAGTTACCCTAACTGCTGAGGCAGCACAACAAGTTGCCATTCACCCACTCATTTTCCATTCTGCTGACCCTGAAACCTGTTGTAACCAAGTACCTGAATTTTGGTAGGATGAAGAGAGGAGAAAGTCCTCTTTTGCACTGACATTAGCAAAGCCAGGACTCTGTTTACAGCACTAACGATGCCTCAAGTCCATCTGCCTGCAGTAACCACCACCTCAAGAGGATTTTTCCTGGGGACAGCTAATTGGAGTGGCCCAGAATAGAGACTGAGAATATGCCATCGCTACACATGCAATTAGTGAAAGACCTTCATCAAGTTCAGACCTCAGCTCAAGCACTTAGGTTGCACCTGGACAGTTTTTCAGCTGTATGAATACTGAATGGTGAGACCCTGCCCTAGCAGCCATGAGCCTAGCACCTCCTATGAATGTCAATAGCCTCAGTGAGAAGTTTTGAAACATAAGCAATTAACAACTATTCTTTTGAAACAAAGATTTTCTCTTTTGAAACCTTCAAATATCACTGCAGAGCTAAACTATTCTGACAGTAATTTTCTGCAATATGGTCACTGATGTTAAAGTGACAGTTACAACTGCTTTCTCATATTTTACACTGCTCATTTTTAGCTTTCCAAAACTTTAGTATCTAATTTCACCTCTTAATTCCTGAGGATATACAAAACTTTGCCATTCTGCTTCTGCTTTCCCAAATGTTACTTGTTGAACAATATAAATGAACATTTGTGTCACTTGTGTCTTAAGAGAAAAAAAAAACACAAAACAGGTCTCTGTGAGGAGGAAGAAGAATGAGATTGGGAAGGAATTGTTTTCCTTTCACAGGAGGCAGATATCACTTGATAACTATCACAAAGGAAATAGACGCAGAAACCTCTGATGTGGATCAGGAGTTAAAACAGTAGCTTACAAGACAAGATTCCTTGATTACAAACACGGTCTATCTGTAGGTCCTATGTTAGCAGCAAATAAACTCTTTTTGGGCCCAATTCCAGCAACTGTTTAAGATAATTTATGGCTATGTAACTAAATTATTTGGATGCAACCACTTTCATGTTACAACAGTGAAAGTTAAATCAGGATATAATTACTGCCTCAGTTAACCAAAAAGATTCAATCTACTGATTAGAATTACTGGAGAAGTTACAGCTGGAGTTCTTAATTTATTTTGCCTAAAAAAAAAACAACAACAAAAAAACCAAACACACACTTTTTTTAATAAACAAAAAAAATTATAGGAGTTTTGACACTGCTGTCGGTTGACAAAGTTTGACTTAAAGAGAAATGTGTTGGACTCCTGGACTGATAGAATGCATCATTTTGAATTCAGTTGTGTGTTCACAATGCAACATTTTGAGACATTGTGTCTTCAAGCTGCATGCCATTTTCTCACCTCTGGGAGACATAATTTGAGTCTACTTTCTTGATTGTGGACCTCATAGGTGCCTGTGGTGCTGAGCTAAAAGATCTGAGGTCACACAGCACTGTCCTCCACCACACTGCATATAGAGGGGAACTGGATGACATTGAGGATCTGCTCTGTTACTGTTGCACAGAAGACAGCATCAAGAAGCAACTCATATTAAAATGAAAACATGGCTGAAATGGCACATTTTGGATCAGTTAATCAAAAACTGTACATTTTTATTCAATAATGTCGAGCTAATCCCTTTCAGCATGAATTCAAACTTGTAAATTTTAAAACACAATCTGTTTGTGGGATGCAGAACAAGCAAAGTCCATTTTCTAGAGATTTGTTTCTTAAATTGTCTGTCTCAAAAAATCCTTCATGTCTTCCTGACTCCGTTAGTATCTAGATGATCTTTGAGGTCCCTTCCAACCTAAGCCATTCCATGATTCTATACGTCCCCACATATATGCACTATGTGACTATTAATTTAATATCTATGCACTAAATTGTGTTTGTTGCCACCTTTCCTTGAAGGAGGACTGTTGCTTGGTAGGGAGAACTTGTATGTGATTAACCATGGGATCCCAGAAACCAATGAGCGCTGAGTTGATACTGCAGCTCATTTTCTCACTGGCACATTGACTTAAATTCTTTCTATGAACCTAAATAAAATGTATAGAAATTTAATATCTTCAAAATCTTTTGCTGCAGTAACCAAAGAATTCAAGCGCGGTCAGGACAGAAAAGTGGTTAAAAACATAGAGTGCTTCTCTGACTTTAGAAAGCTTTTATTACCAAAACAGACAGAGAGACGTGACAGAAAATTACTCATTTACAAACAGTTACTTTTTTTTTTTTTTTTAATTGAAGTGTTTGGATGCTCAGTTTGTTTTTACAAATTAAAACAACATTGGATAAAAGGAACATTAGAGGGATTCATAGATTCATAGATTCATTAGGTTGGAAAGGACCTCCAAGATCATCTAGTCCAACCATCCTCACACCACCATCCCTACCCATCAAGCTACTAAATCAAATCCCTTAGCACCTCATCTAAACGCTTCTTGAACAGCGCTAGGGACGGTGCCTCAACCACCTCCTTAGGCAGGTCATTCCAGTGCCGGACCACTCTCTCAGAGAAAAAATTTTTCCTCAAATCTAATCTAAATCTTCCCCGGCGCAACTTGTGGCCATTCCCTCTCGTCCTGTCATTAGTTACCTGGGAGAAGAGGCTGACCCCCTCCTCACCACAGCCTCCCTTCAGGAAGTGGTAGAGTGCAATGAGGTCTCCTCTGAGCCTCCTTTTCTCCAGACTAAACAATCCCAGCTCCCTCAGCCGCTCCTCGTAAGACTTGTGCTCCAGATCCCTCACCAGTTTTGTTGCCCTTCTCTGAACACGCTCCAGTGCCTCGATGTCTTTCTTGTAGTGAGGGGCCCAAAACTGAACACAGTACTCATGGTGTGGCCGCACCAGAGCTGAGTACAGGGGGATGACCAAGGGGTATCAGGCTTTTGTTTTTGCTACAACTTCCACTAATCACCACTCAGATTGGTTATCACTTCTAACTGTCTTGATGGTAGTGGGACCAATTTCTAGCATGTTACCAGTCTCCTCAGGCTGCATGCTTCCTGGAAAAGAGCTAGATATGTCACAATGGAGGAATCTGGCCTTTTCTGGAAAAATAATTCATAAAAAAATGCCCGGGTAGCAGGTGGACTATGCTGTTTGATGTGAAAGCTGCTGTCTCATTTACTTTATTAGCTGCAAGAACTTGTCACTGCAGAATATGAAAGTACTATTTAATATATTTACTTTCCAGGTAAGTAAGTAAGTGCTTCACATATTTTACATGTGGCAAAGTAAAAGTTGACAGACTGTCAGCAAGATATTTAAACTTTTGAATGACTAATTTTCAAAATGCCAGGCTCAGGTGTCTGTTAAAATTAGCCTTGTTTTATTATCATTAGTACTATCATTAGCATTATTATGATGATTATGACCAGACACCTGCTTAAGCAGCAGGCTAAATTGTATTTGTCAGTCTTAAAATAAACACATAAAAGAAAATGATTTGATGCCTATACTGCTCATCATCTCAGAATGAAACAAGAGTCCAAACTGAGATGTGGACATCATGACAAGCTACAAAAGAACAGGACCAGAACTCTGTAATGTTTCCAATTGAGCACCCTTAGCTGGAAACACAGAAAGGAAAGATGAGAGACATGGTTTAGTGGGCAAGGTTGCAATGGGTTGATGGTTAGACTAGATGGTCTTAGTGGTCTTTTCCAAACTTAATGATTCTGTGAATGATTTTATGAGATATTTGCATACTCAGTCTGGGAGTAGCTATTAAATTAAATGTATATATACCTTTATAGATGGGTGTATATGTAAATAAAGTACGTATTATGCAACTTCATGGCAGTTTACAAGGAATTCTGATAAAATATCAGATGGAAAGCACAAGGGTGGTCTTTTGAAAGTGTGGTATGTAACTGTTCCAGGTGAACGTTTATAGCTGGTAAATAAGGGATAGTGAGTTTGTGGTAAACCATGAAGCACCTTGAATCTGAACTTTTATTTTAATGCTATGAAGGAGTGCTGATAAGGGAGTTGTGATTGTACCAAAAAAAAAATAAAACACTTCAAGAGAATGTGAAGAGAAGCAATATCTTTCATGAAAGCCAAAGAATGACTGTACCTCAGAAAACCAAAATTGAATCTGTAATTTAAGTACTTGAGCTCTGAGAGATACAATAGCAGCCTACAGGTTTTTGAAATGGAAGGGGGGTGAAAAATGTGGTTACTCAGGGTGGATAGGGAATATCAGTTCCTGGAGTTTACCAGACTGACCTAATCTGGTTTGATGATAGTCCCAGTTTGAGTAGAAAGTTAAACCAAAGACAATCAACAGCATTTCTATGGCTGATAACTATGGTCTTTCCAAGCCAGTGCCACTCCAAAGTGATTTCATAGCTCTTTACAAGCTTTCTCAGCTCATTTCCAAGTAAATATCCTTTCTTGGTGGCAATATTCATTATTATTGAACTTTTCAAATGCTCCTCTTTTGCCCTCTCTTTCTTCTGCTATCGCTGTCTCATTTTTAACATATAGAGAACCTCGCACTTTTGAATCTTATTTCCCAGATAAACTCTAGTTTCTGCACCACTATAGCAGTGTGTAAAGCCTGGAAGTTCTTCAGATTTCATCAACTGAGATTTCTCCTGGCACTATAACATCCCTAGCTGGCACAGTGTCAATGAACATTTTTAATTATGGGACAATTGCAGAACACCAGTGCAGGGAACTTACATCTGCACTGATTTAAAGTGCAAGTTTGGGATACTGAGTAATCATCAGAGAAAGAAATAAATGAGTTGATTCTTTAAGTCTGAGCATTTTAATTCATGATTAGACCTCCCTGTTGGAGATACTAAAGAAACACACTTTTTGTGACCTATTTACAAGGGAAAATGAAGAGGCATGCATGAGGGTATCTGATAGGGTGTGATTAAATCTTCAGGGCTTATGTGTGGGGCAAGCTATTAGGAAATTGTCTAATAGCATATAAAACATTTTAGTTGTGAGATCAAATTCAGGACTGACTACTAGCTTAGCAGTCACTCCCATTCAGCTTTAAGTAGTATTCTGAGAGAGTGAAAAGGTGGAGCATGAAACTTGGAAATGAAACCTCGAAAATGTGAGAACAATACTCTGACATATAGAAAGCTGAGATTTGGCTTTCTGCACTACCGTAGGAGCACAATGGCCTCTCAGAGATTTCTTTCCCCAGAGGCAAGGATTTCAATTTACACCAGGCTTCCAGAAATGATTCAGTAAAATATCACAAAGCTTCTAAACCCTCTGGGGCTGATCCAGGCACCAGAAGAACTCCCATTGGGTTCAGGGAGAAAGAAGGTGATAATTAAAAGATAAAGTTGGGAAGCAATGTACATTTATTGCAAATGTCTGATGTTGGGAAAAGAGCAGCATTAGCAGCTGGAAAGTATATGAAATAATACCAATGGTAATAATCACCTTATCTTCACCAGAAGATATACAGAATGAACAGAATTATTTACTTCCTATTTTAATCACCAATGTCAATAAGCACAATTTTTAAAAATCTATTTCTTGAAGAAACACTTCAAGTGATGTCATGTGCCAGTGTATTCAAAGAATGTAAAGTATCTTCTCTTTTCTATTCTGAAATTGACAGAAAAATGGAGTCCCATGTCAGAGATGTATAATCTACCTGTAGTAATTAAGTAAAAGTATTCCAGTGTCAATGAATGGCCACTTCAAATGCCTGAAATTCTCCTCCTCCCTGTGCTGCAGCTGCTACTGCAAAATAGTAACCATACCCATGGTCGTGACGATGATGGTAGTGATGAGTGATGTGCTAAACTACAGAAAAAAAGGTCAACTAATGAAATTTGCCAAAGCAGTAGTAAAGAAATTGAAGAAAGCTATAAGAGCTTTCTATATAAATAAAGCTTTTTGCCAGCTGAGGTGGCAAAAATATTTAAGGAACAAACTATTTTTCCCACTTCAGATTTCAGGAATGCTTTCTCAGTCTTGAAGTATTTGGTCATGCAGACAATTGCTGACTTCAGGGGAAGGTGTGTTTATTTTTGCAGGTATGTTCCTGTGGTTATCAGTACATCCCATATTTGAGATCTAAGCAGTAGAAATTAGATAATTTTCAGTTCAGGAGCAAGGTGACAGAATAGCTCTCCCATAAGAAATGTAGGAAGGAAAGCAGAGAATATCAAGGGGACTAAAATCTCTGGGAATGCTACAAGATCCAAAGCTGTTTTCGGATACAGCTTGATCCCTGTTGCAGGACATCCATTTCTGCATTCTGTCAAAATATTGGTAAATCCTGGGATCTTCAAAGAATTCCTTTCTTCTGAGTGGTGCTAGACCAGGGAAAGAATAGAATCTGAAATATAACACCAGAGAGTAGCAAGTAGACTACTGCAGATCCTGACTGGAGTTCATTCCTACTGGCATCTTTTGTCTTTAGATGGCTGTTAGATGACCTCGGTGTTTTTTCCAAGCCAGTGTCACTTCAAAGTAACTTCATACCTCTTCACAATCTTTCTCAGTTCATTCAAGTAAATATCTTTTCTTAGTGGCAATATTCATTATTACTGAACTTTTCAAACGCTCCCCTTTTGCTCTCTCTTTCTTCTGCTATCTCTGTTTCATTTTTAACATTTCAAGAACCTCACACTTTTGTGTCTTATTTCTCAGATAAATTCTAGTTTCTGCACCACTATAGCAGTGCATAAAGCCTGGAAGTTCTTCAGATTTCATCAACTGAGATTTCTCCTGGCACTATAACATCCCTAGCTGGCACAGTGTCAATGAACCCTGCTAATATACCATCAATTCTCGCTGGCCCTGGAGAAAGAAGAGTGCAGGGACTTGGCCAGAATACTACTGTGCTTGGCTTATTCCCAGCTGGAGTTGTTTTAAAACAGTCCCCAGGCTGTTCTAGTGTATGCCAAAGACAGCTTGAAAGTCAGAAAGATGACTCCCTAAGCCACCCCATTTCCTGCACATTCTGTGCTTGGTGGGCTCTGGGCACATCAGGCACTGAGGGGCCAGGCAGTGCCTCTGATCCGCTGACGCCAGCAAACTTCACCACCATTAAAGCTCCCAGTATACCTTTTGCTGTCAGTAGTTTCCCTTTATTGTACGTGAGCAGACTGAGTTCTATAGGAATTGGAAAGACCAGAATTCCAACTTCCAGATACCCACAGCATTCTTCGTGCTGATATACATTAGGACATTTTAGAAATAAAATTTTGTCTTGAACTTCACACGTGGCTAATGCGTGTGTGTATACAAACCACAAACTCCTGTTTTGTTCAGTTATGTTAACTGTCACACAGTAATTTCTCTTTTGTTGTTATAGAGAAATGTTTTCTGTAGAAACTTAGCAGTAATCTGTATATCCCTACCTTTCAAAGATGAGCTACTGAAGAATAGGTGGTCAAACTGAGTTTGTAGAGTTAGAATTTCGTTTCTCATTATCTCATGTTAGGAAAGATATTTAAAAAAAGGTGTAAAATGAGTAAAAATATGTTGTTAAGGTCTGTGAGCGTTTTCTATACTCCCTATACACTCAATGTATAGATCTGAACAATGGCATAAAATAACAACCTAGAAAATATTCACAAGTCAATCATTCCCCTTCACTACCCTCTGATTTATTCCTCAGATCCTCTGAGATCAATATGAAAAGGTTAACTTCAAATGGGAAAAAGTTCAGACACTGAGCCATCACCATGACAGTGTCCATTTCCCATGCTGACTTGAATCTGCACATGTCTGCCTGGCAGCTTCACTGCCTTAGCATGGGCAGAGAACGTGCACTGAGCATTGCTGGGAACGTTAATTCTGAACAGCTCTGCAGGTTTTTTTTTTTTTTTTTTTTTTTTTTTTTTTTTTTTTGTGGAGGAACACAGGACAGCTTGTTTTTCCTGAAATTCAACCTGCAACTCTTTGAACTCAAGGATTAACCGTATTTTACCAGCAGATTTTGGCAGCTGTAATTGTGTAGCTTTTGCGACTTATATATGTGTATTTTTTTATTTTATTTTAATGAATGCACAAGCGTTGCTGCCTTAGTACACTAATTCAGGCTCTGTCCTATGAAAAAATGTATTTAAAGCTAGCACTGTGGTCTGACATCTAATAGTATTAGAGAAATTAAGAGCTGCCTAATGCTGTGACTCATTCTCTTGCTCTGCAGATCTTCTTCAGGTCACAGACTAAATTTTTCAGAGAATGGATCTGTTCTTCTCCTATTTGTTTTTAAAATGCTCTCTGTACATATAATGTTGGGAAAAACAATGGCTTTTGACAACTAATATCTAATATTCAACAAGGTGCTAAACTCCAACAGCCTTCATTTCATCCAAGTAGGCTTTTCCCAGAAAATATCTCTTCCTTTTAATAAGGTATATGCATTATTCACTGAAGCAGTTTTTTAGATACTTTCCCAGGGTTGTTGGACTCTATGATCTCTTGAGGTCCCTTCCAGCACTTGCAGTTCTGTGATTCTCACAAACAAATTAAAAAAAAACAACATTTTTTTTATGATGCTTATTCCTTTTTCCTATCAGCCTGTTCTCATTCTCCTTATTTCATTCCTCCACCCACAAGAGACACCCCTGAGCTCTCGCTATGGTTTACCTCTGAATCCTTTGTTAATACATCTGCCCTGCAATCATCTTCAACACAAACATACAATTAATGCTCTTACATAATATCACCTTCAAGAAGGACAAATAAATAAATGATCAAAAACATAACAAGGGTTAACCAAACACGTTGGTGTTTATCTCCTAAAGTTCTAGATCTCCATACATTGCTGGCACATCATTGTATGTTTAGATACCACGGTATGAACAAAAAAATTCAAACTGATTTTACAGCGATCCAAGTATTAGCACTGGAAGAGCAGTGTATTAATTTAAAGGCAATTACCAAATAAAATACTGGAATGAAATATTGACAGTAGACTCTTCCATTGTTTTTCTACACAGAATAAACTTCAAAGACAGAACAGATCTACTGGGACTTGACAAGGACCCCCAGAGATCTGTGGTCCTGAAAACCATGCAGCCAAGGACTTGTCAGATGCCATCTACTTTCTGTGACAGACAGAAGCTTAACTTAGATTGCAAAAGGAACAAATAAAGATTGGAGAATAGTCTGTAAGGAGCCTTGAACTCGCAATACATCTGCATATATATTACTCTCCTTTTGTTATCATTTGGGTCCTGAAATTCCTCATGCTGTTATCTGGTGAGAGGAGTTACAAGCCAGGATTAGCCTGGCTGTGTGCATACCTTAGCAGATACAGCCAAAACAAAGGAAGGATCTGCTGGAAAGCAAGGGAAATAAATGCATTCCATTCGGTACAAAGGGACTTGTGCCCTGGGTCAGAGTGGTGATTCATTATAAGCAGAATCTGTTCCCTGGCAAGCAGACACACTCTTCCTCTGAGAAAAATACAAGAAGTCCCTGACAGTGAAACTCTATTACAATAGCTAATGCTTAAGATTCTGCCCTAAAGCAGAAAGTTTGTATCCAAACCAAAGGGAGAGGTCCTCACAGCTTGGTCTTGCCCCCACACACCTTCAGAAGGTGCCCAAGGTATGCCCTCAGCAGGGATCCGCGCATCATACCCAGTTCCAGATCTGGTTTTCTTGTCCTTGTGTCACTTTCTATTTGCTTCTTCTCCATTTCACAGTTTGCTCCCTTAATTTTCTTTTCATATAATCACAGAACAATCAGGGTTGGAAAAGACCTCTATGATCATCTGTTCTGTCAGCCCAGCCCCACTATGCCTAATAACCATGCTTCTTAGTGCCACTTATCAGTGGATCTTGGACACCATTGACTTCACCACCTCCCTGGAAAGCCTGTTCCAATGCATTACTTTTCTTTCTGATGATTTTTTTCCTAATACTAAACCTGAATTTACCCTGGCAAAACTTAAGTCCCTTCCCTCTTGTCCTATTGCTGTTACCTAGCAGAAGAGGACATCTTATGAGATGTGATACTGTAAAATGTGTTTTACATTCCCTGTGCCATTTGTGGCTTTATGTTTCTAGCCTGTATTATACACATCTGGATGCACACTCTACTAAGGGTGGACATTTCATGAGTCCTGCTGTTTTCACATCCAAAGCAAAATGTAACATTTGCTCATATCATGGCTTTAAATAACAAGCCAGATGAGGCGGGTGAAAGCTTCCATCCAGCATGAGAAATAATAAGAAATTCCTTCTTGCAATTAATTAAACATAGTCATGCAGTGTAGCAGTGCTTCATTTTAAAGAAAAAGACCATAGAGAAATGTGAATTCATGGGAGTCAGCCACACAATCTATAACTGGCAATCACCAGTGTGTCTTTTATCCTTATTTGAGAAATAATAGTAAGCTGCATTTAAAAAATCCTTCAAAAACCTCTTCTACTAGAACTTAAGAATGGGAGGAGATAGGAACAAAAGGCTGAAGTAACTCTGCTTTGGCAGCAGTGAAGCAAGAAGACTGTGAACAGAGAACAGAAAATGGGTAACAATAACAATCACCTTACAGGATTGCTCTTGTGTGCAATAACACCTTGCATGGACAGCCCTGAACTGGACAAACAGCAGTGCTCTGAGTGCTGGAGGCACGTATTTTGGCAAGGGAATAGTCATAAAAGAGAATAGAACCATGGAATATCCTGAGTTGAAAGGGACCCACCCATTGAGTCCAGCTTCTTGCTCAACGCAGAGCCATCGAAAAAATCAAATGGTATTTCTGAGAGTGTTTTTCAAATGCTTTTTTAACTGCTCCCCTGCTCCCCTGTGAGGAGCTGCAGACCACCATGGAAAGCTGCAGGCCACTGTGAGGTCTCCCCTCAGCCTCCTCTTATCTGGTCTGAACAAACCAATTCAGCTCAGCTTCTCCTTATATGCCTTTCCCTCGAGAACTTCCATCATCGTTGTAGTTCTCTTTTGGAGGCTCGCTAATAGCTTAATGTTCTCACATTGTGATGCACAAGACTGTATCCGGTGCTCAAGATGAGACCGCAGAAGCAAAGCAACCAAGACAATCTCTTCCCTCTCCCAGGTGGCACTGGAGATCTGATGCACCCCTGGATATAGTTGGCACTTTTGTCTGGCAGGGCACACTTGTCTCAAAAAAATACTAACAGAACCCCCTGACTGAGTGGACAGGGATACAGGCTTCAGATGGAGTCTTATAGGGGAGATAAAGTAGAAAGTGTGATTCAGCAGAATATCCAAATGCCTGAGATCTTAAAAAAATAAATAAATAAAAAGAGCATATAGAAGGAAACTGCACAAGATAAAGCAGGCTCAGTGCTTCAGCTTTCTGTTTATCAGGCATAACCTGTGCGTACATCAGGAGGTGAAAGCCCAGACGCACATCTGGTTTGTATTATGAGATGCATAGCACTTCTATTTCAAAAGTCTTGTGAAAAGAAGCAACAAGGAATTCATCCTGGGGTGAACACAGGGGAAATCTGACGTGTTTTCTGATGCTTATTCTTGGGGTTTGAGTATGGCTCCAAAGGTACCTTGGGCAACTTGAACCTTTGAAAGCTTTTTCTCAGTTGGTAGGATCCTTCAGTCTCCTTTCAGAGATCTCTGCTGAGGATTCTCACATTGAGCCACATTTTCCATTCTTCAAGCCATCACAGAAACATTAAAGTTGGAAAAGACCTCCAAGATCATCAAGTCCAACCTCAACCCCTCAGAGCCACAATGTCTCAGAATTTGTTTCTTTGGGACCTTCAGTTTTCCTCTTGGACTTTAACCTCTGTAATAAAAATGTTTGGTGCTCACCCATAATACAGAAAATGGAGCAGCAAGAAGGTTTTATAATGCAAACATTTTGAGGAGAGACAAACATACTCTGAGAAATAAGTCCTACCAGAATATGGTAACTGCTTTTCGACTGCTGCAAAGAAGTTTAAGGACTGAAACAATGTAAGGACGATCAGGTACATTAGAGCCAGAGTTTCTGTGCTAAGTACCAAGCTATGAAGATATGGAAGGGTTTAGAGGGCAGGGTGTATGAAGAGTGTCTGGAGTCCCTTGGATTGTTCAGCCCAGACAAGAGGAAGATGAGGGGAAGCCTCATGGCAGCTTGCGGCTCCTCGTGGTGGTCTGAAGCTCCTCAAAGGGGAAAGGATGGGCAGCACTGACCTTTGCTCTCTGTTGACAGTGACAGGACCTGGGGGAATGCCATAGAACTGTGTCAGTACTGGGTCAGGTGGGTGATAGGAAAAGGTTTTGCCCCAGAGGGCAGTGGGCATGGAACAGGCTGCCCAGAGCAGTGGGTACAGCCCCAAGCTGCCAGAGCTCAAGGAACACTGGGACATCATCCACAGACACTGGATTTGAATTTCAGGTGTTGCCATGTGGAGCCAGGGATTGGACTCAGTCATCTTTGCGGGTCCCTTCCAATTTCAGATATTCTATTATTCCATAATATACAAGCCTTTTTTAGAACAGAAGTGTTGATTCTGTCAGCCATTGCATCACCCATGGAGACTGTATAGTTGTAATACCAGTAACACATGCTTTAGATCAGATATATCATCTATAATATGTAAGAGTAATACCAACGTGTTCTTTAGATCAGATATCATGCTGCCCAGAAAAACTATGAATGCTCCACCCCAGAGGTACTCAAGGTCGTGTTGGATGCGGCCCTGGGCAGCCTGAGCTGATGGGTTAAACCAGACCATGGCAGGGGGGTTGGGGCTCCGTGATATCTGATGTCCTTCCAACCTGTTTTCATGCGATAAATTGCAACTTCCAAGTTACTGAATTTTAATGTCCCTCCCTCATCGCACTTTTCTCATGACTGAGTTCTTAAATTCCTACCTGAGCCTATACACTTTGGTTGTTCATTTCTATAGATTTTCTGCCAACTTTCTGTTTCACTTTTATGGAATATTCATTTGATGAGTTTTCCCGTGTTTTAGCTGTTACCTGCCAGCCAGAAACATCAAAAATCACCTCTATTCTCTGCAATATAACAGGATTTCAAACAGATAGTGATGAGATATCTCCAAGTAAAAGAAAGAGAGAAGGAAAAAAAAAAATCCCTTATTTCTTCAGAAGCACTTTCAGACACTCCTTCACTGCCCAGGCAGTTTTAGAAATGCAGCTCTCCATCACTAGCTCGGAAAGGCATCTCAAAGCAAATATTAAGTATGTGCTTTGGGTCTCAAAGTGCTGAAATTACACTCCAACACTATCCTGCAGGTGCTCAGAGGATGGTAAAGAAATTTCATTCCTGCGGTCAGAATGCTCAACCCAGGTTTTATGAACAAGCAGTAGGCAGGGTGAGGGGGTCTTCTCAGTGGAAGGCTCGCCTCATCCATCTCCTGTGGATTTCCTTTTCTTCAAAGAGAAAAGCCAGCGAGGGTAGCAGAGAGCCCTTGCATCACACTGCTTTCCAGATTAGGCCTCACTGGGGTGTACAAATGAGCTCCATGTCTGCTGCTCCTGTACAGGCTGCAGGCAAAGACACCCATGCTCATATCTTTTTCATAACTGTATGTATTTATACAGAGCGCTGTAGCTAAAGATTTTTCTATGCCAAATGGACGTGGAAGAATGCATTAGCACTCAGGGGTGGTGGACAGCTTCCAGAGATTTACTGTCGCTTGTTTTTCTCTACTCAATGAGATTCCTGTACCAGTGGTCTGCCTGCAGCCTCAGATTTTGCATGTTTTTTCCAGGGATGAGGCTTTTTCATCCAGAATTCCCCCTTATCGCCGCTGCTCATTCAGCTGCATAATCCTCTTCTATTTTGCCTTGTACTCAGAACCAGTAACTGACAATCTGCAGCTGGTCTCAGACTAAGCCTTTCACAAGTATTATCAGGATATTTCTTCTGGCAGTTCCCAGGCGTGGGGAAGGGATGCCACATAGCTTTGCAAACTCGGTGTAACACTGCATCTCAGATCCAAACCTGAGGCCAGTGCTGAAGGAGTTCTCTTTGCCCTGCTTGAGAGGAGCAGGAACATAAGTTCTTTGTGGCCACAATAATGAGAATCGTTATTTATTTATTATTTTTTTAAGACAGATTCACAGGTGTGCAGCAAACTGAAGAAATTAATTTAGGGAGGAATAGTTGAATAGGTAGCTGATAATGGGAGAAAATTCAAGTGCTCTGAGCACGTGGATATCTGGGGACAACTCATATGGAGTGAAGCTGGAGTCTTCTGAGATTGAAAGGTGCATGTAGTGTATCCAACCTTGCTCTTAATGAAATGACTCCCAGGGCACTGGCATAGCAGCCCTTTTATATATTTTTCTCATCTTCCTTTCACCTACTGAAATAATTCATAAGAGATCACAATGGGTTGTTCAGCTGATGATGGCTGAGCAGCGGTCAGCTGCTACCTGTGCCTGTCACACAGCAATTTGGTGTCATAGGGACATTTTTGCCTACTTTTATGATTTTTAACAGTATATTAATAATAAAATAGGATAGCACTACTCCATAAATGTTAATACATAAACAGTGTATGTCTGTAGATGTCTCCAGAAGGAGAAATTATATTTAACTGAATTCCAAAAAGATTTTCCACTGCTTAGACAACACATCCCTGATACACGTGCTGCCAAAATTTACAGCACATAGCTTACATACTTTAATTTCTAAACAAGACCAAATATATATTGATAAATAAATCTGTGATACATCCTCTATTATCACAGAAAAACACAAAGTTGGGAGCAGTGAGGACATTTTTCTCTTGGCTCCTTGGTCAGCCACGTGTGATATCTAGGTTGGATATACGGAAAAAATGATTCTCAAAAGAGTGGTGAAGTGTTGGAATTGGGTGTCCAGGGAAGTGGTGGAGTCACCATCCCTAGAGGTCTTCAAGAACTGTGTTGATACTGAACTGCTGTAGTGGTATAGTGGTGATGGGTTAACTGATTGGCTAGATGATCTCAGTGATCTTTTCCAACCTTAATGATTCTATAACTCTATGATTCTGTGATATTCCCTTCCTCTGGAAGAGTGCAGGAGTAAACACTCGGGAACAGCATTCAAGAAGATTGTATAAGAAAATCTCAGGGGAGGTAACCAAGTATTCCAAGTATTTATAGCTGTACACTAACCATTGAGGCATGGTGAGGATATCCATTAAATATCACAGAACAAGCCTTCAGATTTGAAAAAGTAGATCGTTTACATTACTAAACATTGTATTGCAAAAATAAAAAGCAAAAGAACAAAACCCAGCAACAACAAGACAACAAAGGAGACATTTGAGGCATTTTATCTCTATGTGCAGAATAAATGCAAATAAAATAGATGCAAATAGAAGAAGAGGAAAGCTGATTTTTTTTTTAAATATGTGAATGCCAATAGCAAGCCTAGGAATTACAATATCTGCAGGAAGCACCCACTATGATGCACAGAGCATTTTGGGAGGTGAACACAAACATTTACTTGTAAATTAGCCAGCAGTAGATGTCCACACATCTTCACAAACATTGTGGAATTTCATGCATATTGGAGATGCGGGCAAAAGAAGTTAATTAGGAATTTTCTTTAAGGATTGCAGAGTTTACAAAAAAAAAAGAAAAGAACAACACAAACCAAGACTTAAGTGTACTCAAAAGTTCATGGGAAAAAAATTCTAAAGGCTTTACTTCTTCTCTAGACCAAATAAAAGAAAAAGAAAAATCCAAAATGTTCAATTCTTACACAGCTTGTTTATAGGCAATAAAGATAATTGTGTGGTGCAAATGTACTCATCTATATTACAGTGAAAGGAAAACAGGCACACAGAAAGTTTATTAAAAAAAATCCTTTAAGGTTTCAACTTACAGCCCCTGAAATGAAAGGCAGACAAATTCTGCTTAAACTCTATGGGGAGTTAGAGCTAAGTAATTCAATTGTTAAATTAGCTAAAAGCAGGAAAGAGCTTTTTTTCCCCTCTATGTTTAAAGACATATGGATGACGAAAACATACTAAAAACAATAACAGGGAGTCTTATGAAGGTATTTCAGTGACTTTAAGTAATATATATATATTTTAAAATCAATATCTCTATGATAATAATATCATTGTTTTCATCCTTCAATGTCAGTTTTAAATTCTTAGTACATTACCTGAAAAGCAAGTGATCATGCACTCTGTATTTTTCCATGTTAAAGTTAAATGTTTAAATAATTATCTTCATGGTGCTATGGTCAATTACAAACATAAGACAGCAGGAGGAACTCATTGCCCTTGTTTCTATCAAGGTTTGGTACTTCTCTTTTTCACTAATTTAGCTTGATTTGCTGTGGTGACTCTATTCTGTTACAGGATTTTCATGGAATAATTAACTAACGGTCTGATTTTTAATATGGGAAGATATCCTTCTCCTTCTGAAGCATTCAGAGTTAGAAAGTGATTTATTTTTATGTAATGGCGGAACTAGGAAACATCATGAGTTTTGAGACATATAGGCTGTTTGCAAAATGTTATTGCACTGTGTACCTTATGGCATCTACATCCATGAGTGTAGAAGAGGAAAACTGCTAGATATTACACACATACCCTGAAAGAATTCTGTCTGAGATCACCTTGTTAACTCACTAAATGAAAACAAATTAAAGCTATTATAGAAACTTGTAAAGAGATTTGCTTCTTTCTGCATTCTTCTAGTAAAATACATAGGAACTTAAAAGATTATGAAAATTCTTAACAAAAAAACAATCTAATCCACATTTCCTGAAAGCTTTCCAGGTAGGTATTTAAGATTTTTAAGGTTCTTGTAAGCTAAAGAAACTATTTTGATTGCTGTATGTTTTCTGGCAACAAATACATTGTTGTGCTTTGCTAGTTTATTGAACAAGAATGTCAGAGTTTTGTTAGCTTCATTTTATATCAGCAGAGGGAAAAAAATTAGGAACAATTTTGCTTAGGAATGTCCCTGAAATGAGTTGCCTTAGTGTTGTAACTCAATTGTTATATTTGCATCTATTATGTACCCAAGAATTTTTAGAAGACTTAATGTGTCACTCTTAATTGAACTTCCCTGAGAGTGCCCTGTGAGCGTGAATGTAGAATCAGATGAGTTCTCTGCATGAAGAATCTGAATCACAAGAAAGGTAAATGAGGTGAGTTACCCACGACACCAACAATGTGGCATCAAGTTTTGTGACCAGTCTTCCTATGGCTCCAAGCCGCAGCAATCTTTCCTAAGTATTTCATTTAGAGAGGATTTCTTCCTGACATAGCAAAGCTAGAGAAACCACTGGAGTTCCCAGGCCACATCTTGCAAAGCCTGTGTTTTAATTAACATTGAGCTAAGGGAACTTGTGCAAGTATTTTTACGGGCATAGCTAAAATCCTCCTGCCTGATGAGTGACAATATTACATCTCTCTTCAGCAGATGGATTAAATGAGAGGTATGTTGGGATTCAGATGATGAACTTAGCTTCAGAATGTTAACTATTTCATACCTATTACAAAGGCCATACTGCTTCATTTCCCCCCTGTCTTTATTACAGGAAATAATAGTTGGATATGCCCTTTTTAAGGAGGTGATAAGGAAGGACTTTGAACCCGAGAGTACAAGAGGTAAGAAGAGTTGTAAATAAAAACATTGATTCTGTTTGATCCATCTCCTTCAGTTCATATTTCTGAATGTAGGAACAATGATAGTACCAGAGGGACTCGCTCATATTCAAAATTTAATACCACCTCCATTAAGATTGTTATACTATTGAAGTTAGAAACTAAAAGCTACCTACAAAAGTGGCAGACAGCATTTTGTCTTAAATGTGCAGATTCAGATCAGTCATAACATTTTTATGGGAACCAAACTTACCCAATCTAAAAGTCTCTAAGAGAAGAACCATGTTCTTTTTCAACATTAAAACAATATGTCTTGACTTCTCAGTCCAAAAGGATCTTTCTTGCTAAAATTCATTTCTATGTTTTAAAGAGAGTTTTAAAGTGAACTTGTGATCCTGAAGTGAAAAGTCACGTGACTAGTCAAACTAAAGATCTTTCTCTCTGCCTCAGATAACATTTTTTCCAAGTTTCTAGAGCCACCACTCAATCAAATCTACATTTCTCTATGCCCTTATCTACTGTACAAAATACGATGTCTGCAAATATCAAAGGGTTGGTTCTAGCAAGTAACATAAGGCCTTTAAGAGTCCACTAACTTGGGTGGTAATTGCCGGCCTTCAGTATCCCACCAGAGAATAGAAAAAGTGAGAACCTGTTTAGGAAGGAGTTCATACATGGAAAAGGATTATTTTTTTAAAGCGACTTGAGAGATAACTTCATATTCTGGGAAATCTCTCATACTGTGATCTTTCACCACAGAATTTAAAACTGTGACTGTGACTCAGCAGTTGCCATGCAACTTAATATAGGGATGAATCCTGAAGTAGACTTTTCTAGCTTTGGTTGCTGAAGTACTATATGCCATACACAAAATAAATACAGTATTTGTTTCCACATTGTTTCTTTCTTTTCACCGCAAATTCCAGCACTATCCAGGAAAACAATGATAAAACTCACACCATATTTCTGTCTTGGCATTAAACAAAAATTCTGAGATTAATCTCATCTTGGAACTGATGAAACAATGATGTTAAGTAATGTCTTTCCTAATACTGACCTCTGAAGAACAGCTCTTGTCACTGATCTCTATCTGAATAAGGAACCTTTGACTCCAACTCTTTGAACGAGACCATAACCCATTTATTTTCCATGAAGTAGTCCATCTGTTAAAAGCCTGTATCTCTATTTTAAAGACAAGAATAGTGTGTAGATAATGCTGTAGTAAAGTATGATGGAGAAAGGATATTTGTGCCAACAAAACCTATGTCTTCTGCTGGAACTTCATCATTTCAGGAACTGAACACCTATACAATGTTCCTTGATGCAGTTGCTCTGGCAGAAACCTGCAGGTGACTTGCAGAGTAGAAATACTTGCTTAAGACTTATGGCTGGCCCAAACAGAAGCCATTTCTGCTTTGGCTAATTCTCATTGCCATCTTATTTGGCCTGCTCACCCCAGACATTTATGATCCTGGAAAACTGCCCTGGTTTCTCTGCCCTAAACCCATCTCTGTAACATGGCATTAATAAATACAGACCATTCCTCTACAAAGATAGTTACAGTAGTCCCTTTAAATCTACTCAGCTGTAAAATTCTTGTACCTGTGCCAAACTCTGGTGTTTAAGGAGACATAAAGAGACGCAATTAGAACAATGTAATTGAATTGGATATAGAAAAGCATTAGACTGAATACACGAGTAACCTTCCTAGTGGCAAGAAACTGACTTCAGAGGGACTGCATATGGGTATAGAGTCGGACACACTGGAGAACCTGGTCCTCAGGTAAAGAAAAACGGAAGAGGGCAAAATAAAGTCAACTCTAATTAGCTTACAAAGTCGCATAGGAAGCAACCATATGGGTCTGTGCAGCAACAGCTCTTTGAAGTGAATTAATTGCTTTGACCTGTTGTTGATTACAGCTTGAAGAGAAGGTGGGGTAAGTTTGGCTTTTGGGGAAGCAACTTAAGAAAGAAAGATGCTGAACCTTAGAAAACAATGACTATGTAAGTTCTGGAGCAGAGAGAATTTGAAAAGTGTCACATCCCAGTTACAATACACCTTTAATACTTCAGCAGTGGACTGGATGGCTGCATGCCATAACCCATTCTCCTACCTCAGTTAACTTACCTACGTTCCACCATAGCTAATGCAATTCAGATTGGTAATGCTGTGTTACTGATGACTTAATTATGTACTCTCCTAAGTCTTTGCAAACCTCTCACTCCACTGCTTCCTTCACACACCTTTGCATCTTCTATATGCTTAAAGTAAGGGATACTGCTTTAGTCATGAAATCTCCCCTACGTTTGACACAATGAAGTATGGTAATTTTTGCGTAAATTTCAGTTCTGTCCAAGATCAGTTTGTCCGAGCTGGTGTCTCTAGGAACTTTTAAATGAGATGCGTATCTTATTTTTCCTAGTGGCAAAATAAATAGGCTTCTCTCAAGTGAAGTTTGGAACAAAATGTCTTGGTTGTTTTTGTGAAGTAGTGAAAAACCTGGTGAGCTGGGAGTACTGTACATGCTCTGCTACACAGGAAAGTGTGTTAGTTTCACAACATGAAACCCGATACTCCCCAGAGCTTGATGGTTCAGTCACCTGGGGAAATGCAAACACCCTTTTATCCCTGTCATTATATCTCTCTTGTTCTTCAAGCAAAATGGAAATGCCCATTGATTTGATGCTGTTACGTTATGTTGCCCTGAGTCCTGCTCTGTTTCACCCAACCAGTCTGAGACCTAGATTAGCTGGAAACGAAAAAAAAAATGTAACATATAGAGACAGCTTCCTCAACAAATTAAATATTATTTTTCCAGTTCCTGGATTTCTTTAATGGTTGTGTTTAACAAAACAAGTATTATACATTATTTGAATAATAGTTTTGATTATAAACCACTTGAATCAGAACTTTGGAAATTTTATTACTTAGAGTATCCCAAACTACCTCAGTGCTTTCGTTTACAAACTATAGCAAATGCAGTGATTACTATCAGCAGCTGACTGAGATGAAAAATAAAGCATTTGGGCTTCCACAAACATTTTTACCAAGTGCATATCTTTTATTTCCAGTGAATAAACCCCACTATAAATATATGGATTCTGTGAAAACACATCGAATATGGGAAATGTCTACATTTAGAGAGTTTTACACATATATTTTCATGCATCCTTAAGGCTCAAACAAATCCAGAAAACAAATACAGCCTACTATAGATATTCAGTGAATCACAGTAAAATTTCTTGAAGGGGTTGTATGTGTACCCCAAGTGATAACACTTAGTCTACTTTTTGTGTGACAAAATTGAAAACTATTTCTCAGATCTGATTGCACCTGACGTTCAGCTAATTTGGGGATCATTGCCTATGACATTCAGCTCAGGAGAGACTTCTGAATCCAGCTGTCAACTCCAGCTAATGTAAAGTTTAATATATATTTAATTAATAGGTGGTTCTTTAAAGATGCTGCTCCAAACAGGGTGTACTTCCCAGTTTACTTTTTCTAGGAAATCAGTTACTCAGAGTAACATACAAGATAATAAGAAAAGAGAAGGGAAGGGAAGGGAAGGGAAGGGAAGGGAAGGGAAGGGAAGGGAAGGGAAGGGAAGGGAAGGGAAGGGAAGGGAAGGGAAGGGAAGGGAAGGGAAGGGAAGGGAAGGGAAGGGAAGGGAAGGGAAGGGAAGGGAAGGGAAGGGAAGGGAAGGGAAGGGAAGGGAGGGAAAGGAAGGGAAGGAAAGGAAAGGAAAGGAAAGGAAAGGAAAGGAAAGGAAAGGAAAGGAAAGGAAAGGAAAGGAAAGGAAAGAGAAAGGAAAGGAAAGGAAAGGAAAGAAGAAGGAAAGGAAAGGAAAGGAAAGGAAAGGAAAGGAAAGGAAAGGAAAGGAAAGGAAAGGAAAGGAAAGGAAAGGAAAGGAAAGGAAAGGAAAGGAAAGGAAAGGAAAGGAAAGGAAAGGAAAGGAAAGGAAAGGAAAGGAAAGGAAAGGAAAGGAAAGGAAAGGAAAGGAAAGGAAAGAAAAGAAAAGAAAAGAAAAGAAAAGAAAAGAAAAGAAAAGAAAAGAAAAGAAAAGAAAAGAAAAGAAAAGAAAAGAAAAGAAAAGAAAGAAAAGAAAAGAGAAGAGAAGAGAAGAAAAGAGAAGAGAAGAAAAGAGAAGAGAAGAGAAGAAAAGAGAAGAGAAGAAAAGAAAAGAAAAGAAAAGAAAAGAAAAGAAAAGAAAAGAAAAGAAAAGAAAAGAAAAGAAAAGAAAAGAAAAGAAAAGAAAAGAAAAGAAAAGAAAAGAAAAGAAAAGAAAAGAAAAGAAAAGAAAAGAAAAGAAAAAAGAAAGAAAAGAAAAGAAAAGAAAAGAAAAGAAAAGAAAAGAAAAGAAAAGAAAAGAAAAGAAAAGAAAAGAAAAGAAAAGAAAAGAAAAGAAAAGAAAAGAAAAGAAAAGAAAAGAAAAGAAAAGAAAAGAAAAGAAAAGAAAAGAAAAGAAAAGAAAAGAAAAGAAAGAAAAGAAAAGAAAAGAAAAAACTTCCCTCTTAACCATATTTTTGTCTTATCTATTTGTGCTACAGGCTCCTACATTTTGCCACAGACTGGTTGCCACCCTCCAGCTCTGGCTATGCAGCTCCTTATCCAACCTGTCCTCTAGTACATCCAGGAATGGAGCACTCACAACTTCTCCAGGTAACCTGTGCCAATCATTTGTCCTTTTGAGGCTGCTCTACGCTGTCATATTTGAGTTCCCACAGTGTACAATTCTATTACATGTTCTAGATAAAAAAAAATTCTGCTTTTTATTTTTCTTTCTTTTTTTTATTAATATGCTACTTACTTCTAAGATTTGAGTTCCAATTCTAAAATTCCCATGACTACTCTTATTTCATTCCTACCAGCTTTTGG